>CAAKHC010000479.1:21956-35951 GCA_901007825.1 Macroramphosus scolopax
CTTAAATCCCTGAGGCTTACAATGACACTGAATTCTCAATAATCCCAAATCACCCTCCTGCTCTTGTATTTCATGTCAATGTTTCTCATAAAACACATTTCTGGCACCATAATTTATACTGTTACATGCAGATGCACGCACACAACCGTCACAAATCATTTTTCATTTCCATAAATCTGCCCAAAACACCTAATGACTTTTGCATGAATTGGCTGCTATCCTCACTGTGTCATTTCAATCTAGCGTTTTTCTAAACATACGGTTTTCCTCTCCTGTACAGAGATTATT
This sequence comes from Macroramphosus scolopax, assembly GCA_901007825.1. Classification (NCBI taxonomy): domain Eukaryota; kingdom Metazoa; phylum Chordata; class Actinopteri; order Syngnathiformes; family Centriscidae; genus Macroramphosus; species Macroramphosus scolopax. The sequence continues at coordinate 22,245 of CAAKHC010000479.1, forward strand.
ATTCCGTATTTAACTGAGCTCTGTATGGGAGTCGACAACTGTATGCGACAAGGATGTCTAATTGGGGCACAGCTTGTGTTTACGGTTTATCTCTTGTGTTGATGTGATACAGTTACTCTGTCCATTTGTCTTCTACAGAAAGTGAACCGAGGGATGCAGGAACTGATCAGAAAAGCTCCGGCATTATTCGCCTTCACACCATTAAACAGATCATTGACCGGGTGAGAGAAACCAGACGGCCAATGTTTGGAAATCCTAAAATACTATATATCTTTTTATATGTATATTTCCGTAGATTGACTAAGGTCAATGAAAAGATGACAGTAAGCCACAATATGTTGTACAGCTCACTGCTGCACTCTGGTGTACTGCTTTTGTTACCTCATCAAACCTGGGAATTTTTCTGTGACAGCTTCACTCGAGAAATGAACCCTGTCTGCTCAGCTGATCCAGTTAAATATCTGTTGCATACAATATGAAAAACATTGTGTTGTTTTAATAGTCTCCAACTTACAATTCTACAGGGGGATTTGCTCAATATAATGAAAACAATTATTTATGTATTTTAAATATATTTTCTGTGCCTTAAGGACAAACATGCAGTGTTGGACATCACACCTAATGCAGTGGACCGTCTGAACTACGCTCAGTGGTATCCAATTGTAGTGTTTCTCAACCCAGACACGAAGCAAGGTGTCAAGAACATGAGGACCCGACTCTGCCCTGAGTCTCGGAAGAGCGCAAGGAAGCTCTATGAACGAGCTCTGAAATTAAGGAAGAACAACCACCACCTCTTCACTAGTGAGTCCAGCGGAAGGAGGAATAAATGGGTTCTCCAAAATGAGAGAAAAGAAGGGGATGGATTTGACAAGGGTTAAAGACACTTTCACAGGCTTCAGTGTTGTCGTCTCTACACCCGTGCCCGGTCCTGTTGTATTACTCTCCTTCAACACTGACCGTCATGCAGTTGCAGCCTCAACCACCTCACCCTTATTTAGGTTTCCTCAGCATGTGCTGTTCCTGTCAAGGGTTGTGGTGTGGCCATGCTTTAGAAGCATCTGTCTGCGATAAAGATATGTCAGGTCCTTGAGAGTATTCCCGCTGTGCGCACATAGTTTTTTTTAGAACTCAGAAACTCAAAAAATCCTCTGTCCAAACAGACATTATCAAAAATAAGTTTGCATGATGATGATCTAGTACAATTTATTGAAAACAGATGCAACAATAATTTTCATCTGCCATCATCTTTGTGTATTCAGCAACCATTAACTTGAACAACATGAATGATGGTTGGTTTGGAGCACTGAAGGAGACAATCCAGCAGCAACAGAACCAGCTGGTGTGGGTTTCAGAGGGCAAGGTAACACACACACACACACACACATAAACAGACATCTGTATTGAATGGAATGTCTTCTCAATCCGTCCCTCACTTAACACTCTTTTACTTGCCACCACTTCACGCAGGCTGACGGAGCAGCTGAGGATGACCTGGATATACATGATGACCGTCTGTCTTACCTGTCAGCACCAGGCAGTGAGTATTCCATGTACAGCACTGACAGCCGCCACACCTCCGACTACGAGGACACCGACACAGAGGGTGGAGCCTACACCGACCAGGAGCTGGACGAAACACTGAATGATGATGTCGGTCCGCCCACTGAGCCTGCCATCACCCGCTCCTCTGAGCCTGTCCGTGAGGATCCACCTGTCATTCAAGAGCCCCCTGGCTACGCTGGCTACCAGCACACATTGCAGACGGACCCGCTGAACCGCATCGACCCGGCTGGTTTCAAGGCACCGGCGCAGCAGCAGGTAGCGTTTATGAGAGCTGTTCGTCTCCCCTGTTGTCTGGAGGACGTGGTATGCGTTAGAAGGGTATTCTGGAAGCGCTATTGAAGGCACTTTTTTATTTTTACAGTTATTCTGTCTGTCCATTGTTTCACAACAATATCAAAACTTTTGTGGTCAGGTATTTATCGCAATATACAAATATTAAATATATCTATATTTATTACTTTATTTGTTTAACCTATTTGCTTATATGTGTTTCCTGATTGATGTTCGTGAGTGTGTTTTTTATTTTTGAAATGGGAAGATTTACTGTTGCTCTTGTATTCTGTATTACCACAAGATGTCTTATTTGTGTGACTGTTACGGATTTCACTGGGAAGAGAAACTTATATTTGTCCAAGTGTCTGTACCAGTACTCACCTATGTGCACTTCCTACTCTTGTTTTACCAGTGATTGGGACTATGACAATGCGACACCAGAAAGTATTATGTGCATGTTGGAAATGCCAGTGTTAGTCCAGTGTTCCTGTGAAATGTATTAATCTAAATTCAATTGGCCGTTGTGATTCCAAAATCTAAATGTTTGTCGTCTTATGGTGTGTTGACATAAAAAAGAGGAAAAAGATAAATTACTGTATTGTTATCATAGAATTAAAATTCGATTAGTATACTCTAACATTGAAAACTTGTCCTAATTTCTAACTTTCACATGCCGTTGGTCGATCGACAGCTAGTGCTAAATGTGGAGGCGAGGTGATGTTTGAATCACTGTAAACTGTAAGCACAACTGAAGACAGCCATTGTAAAGGGGCTATGGAGGTGGTAGGACTTGTTAGTACTGCACCATAGTGTGTCAGCACGTGTTATTAAACATTTCTGAACCACTTCACAGAAAGCAGAGGCCGCTGCAGTCCCTAGCATCCCCCAGCAGCCAGAGCCCCTGACTGAGACAGTGCCCCCTGCTGTCGACGTTACTGTTAAAACTATAGGGGGTGTGAGCCCTGACGAGGCTCCTGCAGCTCTCCACAGCCAGCCAAGCCCCAACCCAGAGGCTGGCTCACTTAGGAGGCCCACGCCTGATCTAGCCCCTCAGAGCGTCACACCAGAACCTCGACAGGCTGGATTGGCCAGTTCAGAACCAAAGGTATCCATCTGACTGTCTCTGGACGCTCCGTGACCGGGCCCAGCTCAGCTCAGCCCGATCTGGCCTGACTGACCTCCTCTGCTGCTGCTGCCTGTCTACCTACCTACCTCCTGCTGCTACGCTTCTCTGTCTCTCCTTTCGCCCTGCATGTCCGCTGACCGAATTGCTGCCCAGAAGAAACAGAGTGTGTGTGTGTGCGCGTGTGTGTGGTACAATTGTATGTGTGTGCACGTGCCAGAGTGTGAGCAAATACTGGTAAACCACAGTGGGCTTGGAAGTGATGACTGCACTTATATACCTATGTGTAAAAGTGCAGTGGACATCCTGCATCTCCCACTGTTGCTTATCTTCTTTGCATGGCTGCAACACGTTTGGCTCATTCTTTGTTAACCACTAGAAGTAGATCTTTTTGTGCTGTATTTATCAGTGCAGAGGAAATTGCCTTTTTGTTTTGTAAAAGTAGCCATTGATTGTCCAACCATTATGTGTCCTGCATTCCAAATGCAGCAAAGACCACGTTAACAGAAATGTTGCTCTGATTTGGGTGGATAATTAATGGCTACTTCTTAAATACCAGGATTTAAAGTATGCGTTTGTACAATATGCTTGTAATGTTAAATATTATTGTGCAATGTGAAGCTGCATTATTACTGCATCAAGACAGCGGGTGACATTTTCTTTTGTGTCTACATATGCAGTAGTGTGTGCATAATGTATTCAGTGATAAAAGGTCAAATTATAGATAAACTTATAAGTACCGGTACTACAGGTACTATGTACCTTTTTGTAGGTACATTTTTCAATAGCGTAACAGGATTTAATCAGTGAAGACAAGAAATGGATCCCATTGTTTTGTTGTATTTTAAAACACTTTGTTACTCCTTCTTTACTTGTTTTGAGTGTTTAATTTGGAGGTGCAGTGGTACATTGTGATGTTTTTAAGCTGCAATTAGTGTTTGGCTTTGCTGAGTTTTCTGTTTAATCTACTATACTGTCTGACCAGTAACGCCTCCCTGTCAGTTTCTCTATTGCAGGTCTTTCCGTTCTTGTTTCCTCCTCTGCAATTCATTTCAGGAATTGTTTTACTGTTATCATTCAACTGTTCTTCCTATAACATATTAATGTCTCTGCAATATGTTAGTGGTTCCTGCGAAGTTGTTAACCTTATTCTGTGTTGTGTATTTGTTTGGTAGATATTTCAGAAGGATCCATACAGCAACGACAGCACAGCGAGACTTGGTCATGGCATGAAGCCTGTAACCTACAGCCCTCAGCAGGGATACCCTGACCAGCAGCCATACAGAGATTACGATCATCCACCCAGTCGGTATGATGTCAGCAGCGGAGGTGGTTACCCAGAACCAAAGTACCGTAATTATGACTCTCACCTGCCCTACGAGAACAGTGTGCCTCATTACGACCAGCAGCAATGGAACCCCTACAACCAGCCCCTCCCCACTACCAACTCCCAGGGATATGATCCCCGTTTGCCATATGGTGACGGCCCTGACACCCAGTACACACCTCCAGTCCGCTATGATGAGCCTCCACCTCAGCAGGGATTTGACGGACGGCCTCGCTACGGAAAACCAACAGGTCCAGCGCCTGTCCGTTATGATGATCCCCCACCTCCTTCTCCAGGCCATGATCTGCACTACAACCAGGATTCTCAACTGACCACGTACCCCTCAGCCTCCGGCTCTCCAGATCCCATTTCCCAGCGGCCTGCCTTTAACCAGGGACCAACACAGCAGCAAAAAGGCTTCAAACCTCAACAGTATGACCCTGCTCCTGTGAACTCTGATACCAGCCCCACACCCCCTCCCAAAGCAGAAGTCCCCTCACCTTCCCCCGCAGATGCCACAAAGCCAGTCGCTGCCAGAGATGAGCGACAGGAGGATGACCCAGGATTGCTGCCACAGTCAGTCCTAACAAGGGTCAAAATGTTCGAGAACAAACGCTCTGTGTCCGTGGACCGAGCCAAAGATGCAGCGGATCCGTCTGGGAACAAGGTAAACTCTTTGGCTTTGCAGACATTAACAATATATGATAAATAATTCAGTATTATACTGCAGATACAGCTGGCATGCCTAATTTTTAAATGGACTAATGACAAGAAAGAGGGCATTTATCACTTTAACCCTTCTGACAATATCCCTTGCTTTTGTTTCCATAGTCCACAGATCTACCTTTGAAAGCAGGGGGAATTATCCCAAAAGCAAATTCTCTGAGTAACCTGGATCAAGAGAAGACCTTTAGGTAAGTAACTAATTTAACTTAAAAAGAAACAAGTTAATATAGTCTACCAACCAGTTGTTAATTTGCTTTAGCACCGTCTTTGTGGCCATTCACCATTGAAGATCCCATCTGTGTAACTTTTGCTCCTTCCTGCATTGAGCCTGATGGACTGCTTTATCATCCCAACCCAGAGTCCCAGAGCCTCAGAAGCCTCAGTCCAAAGTAGCTGATGACATTGTGCGTTCCAACCATTATGACCCAGATGAGGATGAGGACTACTACAGGAAACAGCTCTCTTACTTCGACAGGCTCCAGGTTGGCCCCACAAAACCTCAGCCACAAGCACAAACAACCCACAACTACTCCAGGTAATGCTCACTAACAGTCATACGAATTGTTAATACCACACTACGCTTTAATCGATCTCGATAAACATCTTTGGCTTTTTCCTTGTGGATTCTAAAAAGATGTTACAACCATACTTCTATATTTTTTCCAGAAATTGTAATGTTAAATGATTTTGTTATTGTGATACAGGACAGAGTCAGTGGAGAAACTGATTCCAGTGGAGAAAAGATATGAACCAGTTCCCCAGGTGACACCTTCTCTGCCCCCAGCCACACTGCCCAAACCCTTACCTGAAGGTAAACTTAAAAACTTAAAAATACGATTGAAGATCTGTGTATCGCGCTGCCTGCTGAGATAAAGCTGCTCATGTCATACAGATAAACACACATGTACATTACTAGACTAACATCTTTAACTGTCTAACAGCCAAGCCTCCTGCCAGAGAGGACACAGTCCTGACCAACTTCCTGCCTCACAAAAGTTTTCCTGAGAAGTCTCCGGTTAATGGCACTAGTGATCACGCTCCAAAAACAGTCACTAGTGCCGGGGTTCCACCAGCATCCAGCTACAACCGCTATGTGCCCAAGCCCTACACCAACTCTGCAAGGCCGTTTGAGCGCAAGTTTGACAGTCCTAAGTTCAACCACAACTTACTGCCCAATGACAAACCAGACACCGCTCCAAAGGTAAACAGCTTTTTTAAGAATCTCTACTTTTTTCTTGCTGCTGTTTTGCTTGTTTCTTTCCAGGGGTTACATTAAGGTAGTTTAATAGTAGTTTATTTTGTGTGGAACAGGGTCGGAGTACGAGCCCGGTGAAAACTTCACAGCCCCAGAATCCAGACCATGACAGTGGCCTGGATACTTTCACGCGGACTATGGAAAATCGCTCCAAATACCAGCACAATAACATCAATGCTATGCCCAAAGCCATCCCTGTTAGGTAACAACTGTCAAGAGATTATATTTTCTGTTGAATAAGTGAATGTTATTTTCAGTAGTTTTCCAGTAAAAGAGAGAAAAAAGAAGGTAACAAAACAGCACAGTTGCATAAATACCATATATGTGTTCAATATCCTGTCTACCTTAAATTCATGAATTACTTACATTTGAAACGTCCATTACAAGAGGCAGGTTGGTGAGGTTATCTAAAGTGTTTGCTTCAGACATGTCTGAATAATAGTTTAAAACGTTTTTGTAACACTTCCAAGGAGCATCAGACCGTGTATCTGAATCTTTCCAGATTGAGAACTGACATTTCCTCAGGAATCCAGTGTGAATGAGGTGTGGAGGATTTCCAGTTACTATAATGAACATGTCTTTCTTTCAGCCCCGGGGCCTTGGATGATGATGATGATGAGGATGAGGGCCACACAGTGGTCGCGACCGCTCGAGGTGTCTTCAACTCTAACGGCGGTGTGCTGAGCTCCATTGAGACAGGTGTCAGCATCATTATCCCACAGGGAGCCATCCCTGACGGTGTGGAGCAGGAGATCTACTTCAAGGTCTGCCGAGACAACAGCATCCTGCCGCCACTAGATAAGGAGAAAGGTAATAAATCAAACATGAAGGGATGAAGACGCCTGCGTTTTTATTCAAGTCGCATCAAATTATTAAAAGCGTTATGAAGCAAAGTCAAATTAATTTATTTGTCTAGATTTTCCTTCAGAATAGTCCTTGTAGTTGTTGCTGAATCCAAAGTAGGATCGTGCCAGATGATGATGACATTTGCTATTAACGAATGAAGCCATAAAAATGCCTATTTACTTAATTATTCTATTATTATAACGGATGTGGTGCAAATTGCTCTGCATCATATGAGATACCATACTAGTTTTCTTTCATAATCTATGAATCATTTCTTGAATATGCATTTCACCTTTAAAACTACAATACAGTACAAAACAACCTAAGCTCTCTATATCCAGTTCAATTTCTGTTTGTTGGTTCAGATCTGTCATGTCACCTCTGTGTGGTCACTTTCCTTACAAACTGCTGTAGAGACAGATTTGAAGCAAAGTTCACACTACAAGCTTTCAGCATGAGTTACTGTATATTGCTTTAGTGTAGTGTTGCTGTCTTGCATTGGGAATCTTTGATGTTGTTGTGGTGATTGAGCAGTGATGGGAGGGCTCAAATTACAAGATGATTCACCGGGAGGAGTCCCTGACGAGTCTGTTTCCTGTCCCTGAGAAACAAGCGAGACAAGTTGTGGCAGTTGATATGCCACCAAGAAAGAAAACAACTGTAGTTCAACAGTGTTCACTATTAATTTCTCCCTTTTTATGTGCTATGTTTGATAAACACGCCTCTCACACTCAACTACCCTCATGTGTATGATGTTTTCCAATCTGCATACAGTTGTTAACTTTGTGAACTGTGTGTTTACGTTTTCAGGAGAGACTCTGCTCAGCCCTCTGGTGATGTGTGGACCTCATGGCCTCAAGTTTTTGAAGCCTGTGGAGCTACGCTTACCTCACTGTGCGTCAATGACCCCTGATGGTTGGTCTTTTGCTCTAAAATCCTCCGACTCCTCGTCGGGTATGCTGTGCTCTCTGTTCTTCTGGGGTCATTTGGGCTGGCTCTGTGACAATTTCAGGGTTGTGGGTCTCTGTTTGATCAGCTTTTACCCCCTAGTCTTGGTTCTCACCTCATACAAAAATGTAATTGCAAAAACATGATAATTTGGTCTGAGAACCAGTCTACGGGGAAAATCTGTCCATTTTTTTATAATTATTGCTTAAGGGTTGATTCATTTTCATCATTTATTCAAACTAACTCAACCCCCACTCGATCTCTCATCTGCTGTATTACAATTTCTCCTTTGTGTGGGGTTCAGATCTAAATATCATTGTCTTTACATGCTTGGTAAGCACTATTTCCCTTTTGGTCTTCACCTCTAAATCCCCTTTACTGGCCTCTCTGAATTCATTTAACATGCATGCACCAGATGCTTGGCTCTGCAATTATTTAATTTCCTCAGCTTTCATATGATAGTGCATGTTGCTCTGATTTGTTTTCTCACATAGCCACCCAAATCCTGACCTGAAGAACAGCTTTTACAGATCTACAAATTGCGACGTGGATGTTGTCTTAACTAATCGTTATCCTGCATGAAAGAGAAGTTATATAATGACGTCTTTTACCAAGTCTGCACATAGCTAAATGTATCTCTATTCTTCCTTTTTCTTATTCGTTGTAAGGTGGCAAGAACATTTGTTTTCCTACTAATTAGAAACATGCAAATCAATAAACCATGCGCAGCTCTCATTGGCTGCAGCAGATGAGGGTTCAGGGAAATGTCCTCTAGTAACTGGGACTCAACGATCAGTAACTGCAATCATCATCCACGGTACTATTTTGGCCTTTAAGTGCAGAAAACGAACCTTTTTTTAGAGAACTGATAACCAGGAGCAAAACATTAAGATTTCAGGCCACACATCACTTAACCAAGAACTTCAAATTAAAGTGCTGATAAAATTCTGATTTCTATTCAATATTGAAATGCATCATCCAAACAGTAATATATTAAAGAGAAAAATGATAGAGTGAATGCTCTACTGTTCATGATATAGAAGCACCACAACTACTTAAAACATTTAAAGAACAACAGTTGCTAATGTAATTTAGAAAACTACAACATCTGAGCAATACCTGAGACTTCTACAGAAGCTGAACTCCTGTGAAAAAAATAAGAGTGAAGAAAGTAACTTATTTCGTCTTTGGCTTTTCTTAGCACCGTCTTTCTCACAGCCCATCTACAAAAACAGTGGTAATTTTGGCCGCGGTCAGGATTAGCTGTTAATTAGCCTCATTTTAAGGATGAGACTTGGAGGCCTGAATGAGATGTCAGCCCGCTCGATTGTCCTGCTGAGTTGTGGGAGGATTATCAGGCTATGTCTTAATCCTCTTATTGTGAAGCAAGGCCACTCTCCGGCCTCCTCCTGTCCCTCCAGCGGTTTTCTTCTCAGTTGCTTCGCCGCTTCTCTTTTTTCCCTCCTTTTATAAAGCTCTGCCTCTAACTGCCTCCCTTCGATCGTAACTGTGTCAACATAGAAGCTGAAATCAGAAGCACTGTGATACTGTTGAGCTTCATAAGAAAAAAACGCTTCTGACTAGAGTTTGATTTGAAATCTTATACAACTGCTGAAATGTTTGTTGTTGATGAAAGTCTCAGTATACTAAAATCAAATGATTGAATTCCTTTTTGAGGTTTTGGCAACCTAAGATATTTTAATTAAGAAATCCCGAAGGATATTTGAGAAGGTCCAGGTCCTTCTAACATCTTGACATGAGGTGCATTTACAATATCTGAAGAACTGAAGGAAACTACAGCAGCTATCCAAAAAAATAAAAGTCGAAGTGCAGCACACATCTCCATGCAAGCCTTTATTTCAGGCTCTTTCATGGCTGTTTCAACACACTGCTTCCTCAGGGGGAAGCTTTATTTATTTTATTTCCCTGACATGAACTGGAGATCTTCCTCTGGTTATCGTGACATTTACCTCTTCAGTATAACAAAGACTTCCATTGACAGTTGATGTAAATGAGGAGGCTGTATTTACATTGTCACATGTATAGTTGAATATGTGCTGTATTGATGGTCCTCTGGCGAACTGCTTACTGACTCATTACTGGAACTTTACGCTATATTTCTAATTGCTATTACACACAGACATCACAGAGATTGGAGATTAATTTAGAGTCAACAAGAAGGTTGTGACATTCATTAAAAATATGAAATTACTTTCACTAGTCTCTGGTGTGACACTGCCTGGATGTAGGCCAGAGTCATAATATCACTGAATGTGGTTTGCAGACAATAGATATAATCCGGCTTTGAAATCATTGCTGCTTTAAAATCGGACAAATAATGTAGGACTGTGTTGCTCGGATAGTATTTATGGTCCATTTGCTGTGTAATGAGAAGTGCCGCTAAAATACGTTAACAGTAAACCCTGCTGATCACTCACCCTCCCCCACGTCTGTCCGTTTCTCTTCAGGTGACCCAAAAAGCTGGCAGAACAAGTCTGTCCCGGGAGACCCCAACTACCTGGTGGGAGCCAACTGTGTTTCTGTGCTCATTGACCACTTTTAAATACGGGCCTGCAGGTGTGATGTTACTGAATGTGGATCCTTGGAGGATAAACTACGATGGCACACACATAAACACACACGCACACACACTGACAGATGCACTCCAGGCAAACATTCACATCCCACAATGGCGGATGAAGAAGATCCAGTCAGTGCTGTTTACGCCGCCCGTGGATGAAGGCAAGACACTGACGATGATCCCTAAAAACTTTTCCCCAATTGAAGTTCTGATGTAATATGAAACCATTGATGCATGCCCCCTCCCCCCCAAGTAAGGGTTGATATATAAAGTGAAGTTTAATGTCAATTTTACACGAGTATAAATGAATGGATGGTTTTGCAGTTGCGCCAGCAGCGTACATACCTAAAGAACCTGTGTTGTGTTTTTATGCTATATATGCATACAGTATATATAGTAGTATAGAGACAATTTACTATAAATTTTACTCATGAAGTCAACATCTTGTTATTTTTCAGTTCAGATGACTGAATATGAATATGTATCTCACACATTCTTCCACTTTGAGGTAATATTATGAAGGTTTGAGACGGATGAGATGAGCTGTCTGTTGAAGGAGTTGGCAAAACATCAGCTGGATAAAAACCTAAGCAGGACACTTGCAGAATCGTTCTTCCTTTATTCTTCCTTCATTCTTCCTTCATTCTTCCTTCCTCCCCTTCCTTCGAGTGATATCTTGTAGCTCCATCTCTGTCCTCCAAGCCTGAGGGAGATCTATGCATGTTCTTTTACTCAGGTCCAGTGGCCTCCTCAGTTCCTTCCTCACATTTCCGTCTATCTGTCTCTTTTTTGCACTCGTACATTCACACATAAATAAGCAGTGATGCCTTATCTGCAGATTATTCACTTTTCATGAAGAAAAAAAAAGTAAGTTATGATAAATTATGGTATAATTTCATTTGTTTTGCCATTTTTTTGTGAACCAACTGTATAAATGAACTTGGGTTTAGCATAACGGTTGAAAAAGGATAACAAAGGTATGCTCTTCTTTTATCTGCTATGCATTACTTAATAAAACAACAGAGAAGAAGTGGCTGTAAATAAAGCTAGCATATTGCCTTGGTTCTTTTGTTTGTAAATGGACTTTTTGTAAGTCTTTCTTTTTTGTATAAAACGTAGAGAAAAACATGTTTTAAAAAGTGGAAGAAAAACGTGGTTATCTTTGTATTCTGGATATACCCTCGAGCCTTGGAACTTTTAACCCAACAGTAAAGCATCACACCTTTTCTACCGGTTTATTGACACTCAATTATGATCACAAAATGTCTTTTAATGGCTATTTAAGGGTCAGGAAAGTGCTTGGGCTGAAATCCATTTAAAACATGTTCTTTTAAAAGGGTGTGCTCCCGAAATGTCCCCCTCACTGATTTGTGATACTGGATGCTGTATTGTGTGCCCTTAAATGTATTTTTGTACTAATAGACAATTTATGATGTATGGCACACCAGTACTGTTTTACTTTTAGACTTAACACGGCTTTAATTGAATATTAGCTCTTCACGTGTGGCTGATTTTTTTTTTCTCCTCTGCAACACAATTTTAAGTATACCACTGTATTAATAAATAAAATTTTTAAAGTAAAGAGTGTTGGTCAAAGAAGTCTTTATTGCTTTACAAAGTATAATGTGTATTCATTTACCTTGTTCTGAAATAAGAAACTGTTATATTTGTTAATTTACACATGATTTTAGTTGAGCTGCAATGACTTCAGTTTCCCATAATCCCTCGTTTTTGAGCCCATTTTGATCGCATGTTAAATTTTACAGCTAACACAGAATACATGTTTGGAAAAGCAATGCAGGACTTCTATTTCTAATCAGAAACATGCATTCTGTTTGCAGAAGTCTTGATGAAAGTGTTTTACCTGTACACGGTATGGACAACAGGGAGATAAAAACAAAAACAGATTGTCCAAAATTACAAACATGGCCAGTAAAATTATTGGGAAAGAGCAGATACACATACCAAAACCAACACAGATGAAACACAAAGCCTGACAAGTCATGTCTGATCCTGTTCATCATCTGTTGAAGTAGTATGGAGACATACAGTTTTATTCAGAGGACACCAGTATCAAGTGTGGCCGCTGGGTGGCGCAGTTGACCTCTGAATGATTCTGCTGCGCAAGGTCAGAATACAGAAGTCCTTCAGCAGTATTAGACTTCCTCTGGCAACAACACATTTTATTAATTCTATATAGAGCTGAGTATTCATAGCAGCCCTGCTGAGTGTTTACTGTTCTATGATAGAAGATTATAAGCAGGCTCGATTTGGGGAAATAACAGGAAAAGGAACCTTATATGATCTTGACTAGTGTTTTCCAACATACAGGACCACAAAGATGAAGGCCACGATGATTAACCCGAAGGATCATCAGATGTAAAAAAGGAAACAGACAGACAGATAGAACATGTCTATCATTCGTTCTCACTTCGGTCAGATTCTCAGTGATGAAACCTAAATGATTAGACGCACAATCAAACCTCAACCAAACCCTAAAGCATTTTATGCAGACCACTAATGATCTGCAGATTGTCTAATGAAGTGGAGCAACACTTTGACCTGACGTTTAAAACTATATATATCTATATGTGTGTGTGTGTGTGTGTGTGTGTGTGTGTGTGTGTGTGTGTGTGTGTGTGTGTGTGTGTGTGTGTGTGTGCATGCTCCTCTTTGTTTTGTTTGTGCTTCTCTAGGAAAACAAGTTTTTGTATTATAGTATATGAAAATACACTTTTTGAGAAATACCGACTTCTTGAGAATATATTCAAATACACTAGGTTATATGTCAGTTTACCTTTGGTACATTCCTTCTTCTGTCAAAAAGATTCTAATACTAAAGTACTCTTTGGCAAGTACATAAGAAAAGTATGTTTGATCTATTAATTTAAATGTTTTCAGTTTAAAACAACTTGAATTATTGCAGTTTTAGACATTTAACAAGGATATGAAATATGTCTTTGGAAAATATACCTAAAAGTATTGTTTTAGCTGAGGACGTGACTAATTGCTGGAAGCTCAGCCGCCTGATTCATCTAACGGTTGCCATGGATACTTCAGGTATT
>CAAKHC010000479.1:46054-52269 GCA_901007825.1 Macroramphosus scolopax
CAGCTGGGCTCTTGCTTAGACAACTTGTTCATTTTTGTACATTAACAGCAGCACCACTAGCTAGCTGGATGCTGGCAAGCGAGCTAGCTGCCAAATTTCAGTTGAATCGCTTGGTGGCGTAAACAGTTGCCATGGCAACGCTGATTGTTTATGTGATTAACGATGTTAGAAAGATGGGCATGGCAAATAAGAAGTGATTTGTTATATATTACTACATGTTTAATTTCATAATGATACACAGGAACAATCTAACTGTATTGTATATTCTAACTATTATTTTCGATCATCGTTCAGTCCACCTGTTGATCCCAGCCCGCACTTTGAAAACCAGGACTAGTCTATACTGATCATAATGCTGATTTCTTTATCTCCGTTTTAAGCTACTAAAAGTTGTAACTGCATTTTGCATCGTTCAGTATCTGCTGTCGTTGCAGTTGTGTGTTGGAATGACGGCGCACATTGTCTTCCCTGTTTATCGCTGAAGGGAATAATACTAAATGATCATTTATTTCTAACAGTCCTGCCGCTGGGTTAAATTCTAAGACTGACTGTTTTTCTTCTGCAAATCATTGTTAGCTGTTTGGGATTTTAAAATAGGCTTCATGAGAAGGAGAGGAACGGATTTATGCTGATAAGCGAGAAGAGGAGGGGAAAGTAAGAGGGATGGTGATGATTTTGATTCTGCGCTGCAGGGGATGATGGGGAATCTGTGGGTGTTTGCTCAGTGCAAAGGAGAGCTTCCGTTTTTTGGGGCCATCATCCCCTCTCGCAGGATGATATTTCAGCTCCCTCCCCCTTTTGGCTTAGCTTCAGCTTGCTTAGCATACCTCATCCCCACCCACCCTCTCATGGGTTACACATTTGTACCTGGAGGTTTCACGTCTGTAGAATACAAGTTCAGCTATTTTTATTGGACACAAATAAAACCATCATATCGTTTCATTTTCTTAATGCTACAGAGTTGGCTCAGTTCACGGCAGGTCTCCATCACTTCCACAGCACTGCAGCGCCAACCCCAAAAATGTGCTGTGTTCATGCCGCCCTGCAATGATCAATAACTCCCAACTGTGCTTAGTAAGGGAGGATCGCAGCCAGGAAGCCTCTGCATCCAAACTGTACCATCTTTGTGTGTGTGTCTGTTTTAATGCAGAACAGTTCTGAGTAGATGAAAGAAGTATGTGTGTCATAAGAAGCACGCAGTATCTTTGAATGCACCGTTATACACTTGAACAATGAAATCAAGTTCGGTAATTAAGCTTTTTACTTAAGCTATTGATCCCAGGCTGGTCCTTCAAGCATGGCAAAGTGTCCTTGAACAAGACACTGAAACTGGAATTGCTCCTCATGAGCAGGTCGGTTGCAAAGGATTGTGTGAAACAAGGCTCTGTATAAACGCAGTCCATTTTCCATTTACTGTCACAATGAAACTGTCAACAATAAATCAATGTCCTTGCAGTCAGGATACAAAGAAACTGAATCAAAGGCTGACAAACTTTCTTAAACAATCTTTTGATTCAGAATGGAAGCATCTTGCTATGCTGACTAGTTTTTAAAGTTGAAGCAGTATTGTCAGTTAATGATCAGTGTTGACTTTGGACCTTTATCAAGGATGGTTACTGTGGCAACCAGAGACAGTTACAGCGGTCTGTGGCCGGTCGGCATCATTTGAAGGAGGCGAGGGGAAGGGATGTGTGTGTGTTGGGTTTCTCTGTCGCATGCGGAAACAAGCTCCGAGGGGAAGAAGAAGCAGTTTTTAAGGAGGAGAACGAGCTTACATGAAGATCAGAGTGTCGAGAAGCTTGTCATGGGTGAAATGACAGGCAGGCTCTGAGAGAGAGGACAAGAAATATAAAAGCAAAGTAACAAAGGGTTTCCAAGAAGGGTGACTTCTATTAGAGAAACGAGGAGGGGGGAGTTAAAATGTTTTGGTTGAATTCAATTACAGATCCAGTTCTGTGGAGTAATGAGTCTGCCCGTGTCTCGTGCCTCTGTATCCCTCTCATTAGCTGGTACTGGAGGACAGAAACTGTGTTTTTGACATCTCTAGTGTCTGTATGCTGGTGGGCACACAACATGACCAGCCCTTTCCCTGTACTTTCTGCTCAACCTGTGCAGGATAACAAGTGTGGCCAGATGGAATTCTGTATCTGGAGCTGCTTCTGTTTTCTCCATGAATCACTCATCTGTTTCTTCCTGCCCATGTGCCTCCGACACTGGTCGGTATTTATACCATTGTTTCAAGGAGGAACTTGTTGGTTGTCCTCAGCAACAGGATGCCGCAGATCAAATTGAGGGAGATCGTGTTAGAAGTGAGGAAATGCATCAAACGCATTTCCGGGAATCGAGTTCACTTTGATTCGGCAGGACTTAAGTGCTGGCGAAGGAAATACTGTGTGATTGTGTTACAGTGAAAATTAAGGTGATTGACTTTGTTGCCAGGGACCAGGGATCACATCCTGTCTCAAACCATCAATGGATGTTTTAACACGATTAATACTGTATTTATTCACCCCAGCCAAGGAAGCTACGTTTTGCTGTGTTTTGTGCATTGGAAAGATACTACTGTTGTTTCCTACTTTCCCTCACTAATCATTTACATGTAAATAGCCAAAACGCCTGTGGTAAATCCCATCATAATATCCAACGACATAATCACTGATTAAATGTCTTATTTATCCAACTAATAGTCCAAATGAACTAACTCCGACCGGATGGCCCGCAGCTCTCCGTCAGCAGCTAACTGCATAAATTACATTTCAGCTGCCAGGGATTGACATGACTGCTTTAACCTCCACTCTACACAGACATACGTTCTGGAGACCTTAACCCTTAACACCGCCAACAGCAAACAACAATGAACGAGAAAGTGTTATGTCGATATAGTGAAGAGGTCGAGGCACTCGCCTGTCACTGCAGGGACAGGACCTCTGCTGTCACTGCACCTTCATACACTCATGTACTTTTCATGCATAGACGAGGAAATCCATGACAATGACACAATATCCTGGCAGATCACCAGTGTAATTCAGTCTTTGTTGTGATATTGAGTTGCTAATGCTTATTTGCAGACGAGCCGTGTAGCTTGTATCTGAAAGCTGGCCGCGTTTTCATTTGCAGAAACCAATGAGCAACATTCCTCTCATATCTTGTGAGTGGTCACTAAAAGTTTACTTAGGAATATATTTTAATTGAGTCCACAAATAATTAATGAAAAAAAAAAATTCCACTGAAAGTTCAGAAATGACATTAAAGGCAATCTATAGCTATGCAGAGTCGTCTTGGAGTGGGTTAATCAGGGCCCATGAAAGGAGCCCTCAGAGCATGTTTCAGTCTGTGTGAATGTGCTTGTGGCTTTGAAGACAACAAAGAACCTGCGGGCTTCCAACATGGAAGGGCTGCAGTCCTTTGAAAAATGAGGATCTGATCAAAATGTCACACTGTCAGGAAAAGCAAAGCAAAATTGAACATTTGAGCGCAAAGCCTGTTGCTGGGGCAGCATGTTACCAAGAAGTAGAGTTTTAAATCCTCAATTGTGTCGTGATACTTTGCCTTCCACAGGGGCACCATCATGTTGACTGATAGCTTCACCAGGGGAACATTTGGTGGGATTTGAAGGTTATCAATTATAATGATATTAATTAGTAATCGTTAGTCTCATAAAATATACCGACTTTGAATCTGGAACAAAAAATAGCAAACAACAGCCAGCAATGGTTGAAGGACTTGAAGGTCTTAACAAGGTAGATGTTGGCAGTATTCACTCTAATACAACATTAAAGTGGGAGCATGCAGTTTCAAAAGCATGTATTTACAAAACATGAGCGTAGTGAGCCTCATACCACCGCCTGTAGGGAGGCCGTCAACGAGGACAATGCAGTTCTTCACCAAGGTCGTGGTTCGGCCCAGCTCGTTGTTGGAGGCATTGTAAGCAACATCAATGATCCTGGTCATCCTTGTGCAGCACTCAGAGACTCCAGCGTCTTCTGCCTTGAAGAAAAGACCTCGGTGTCTGCCACATAAAGAAGCAGGGAAGAAGCAACTCCACGCTGATGAGTCCTTGATTAGTCCTGTGAGAAAGTGATGGTCGTGGTATTGATCATCTCACATGCCTCAGTGACCAACCACATCTGCACTCTGAGTGTGAGGGCTCACTGTTCACTGTGTGTGAAGTGTCCAAGGAATTCTGGACATGTGGCCAAACACGGATGCCCTTCAAGAGTACAATTATGTCATCCAAAGTGGCCAGAGTGAACCTTTTTAAAGTTAGATAGTCCTCAGGCAGTCTGTTGCCTTCCGTTTTTATTTGTCTCACAGTCCTGATTCATCAGTTCCCTCTGAACCTCAATTCTATAAAATTTCATTTTACCTGTATTTGTACAGATTTTTGAAAAGAAGTTGAATGTATTATTTTCCTCATTTTACCGCCAAAATGTTTCCTGCCCAAAATGGGGCGCGATGAGAAGCTTGCTTAATCGAGATGTGCTGCATACGTACCTGTAGTGTTTCTCATTCCTCAAATATGACAAAACACACGAGAGCCACAGGTCCGTTCTGTCCCTGCAACTGGATACTGAAGACCTCAGCTTGTTGTTGTCTCTTTCTGTATTCACGCAAGCAGTGCAGGTCTCACAGTTTATTGTGATGGTTGTTAACCAAACAATAACCTCCATCCCTGCATGTTTTTAGAAAAGGCACAAAGAAAGGAAAGATAGAAAGAGACACTGATGGACAGGCTGGTGGACCTCAGATACGTCACAGCGTTCATCTGCCTCCTCCTAATATATTTGTCAGTTACCAGTTTTTTGTCCCTAAATCTGCAGATGAAATAAGAAAGCCAAAGTGAAACTATTTTCCCCCACTGGCGTCGTCCTTCAGCCTCCAATGGCTTCTTTTCTATTCCTAGTCCCAACATTTGATATCTGCTCTCCAGTGTGCAATAAGGCTGCATTTCTCCTCAGACTGAGGACTGTAACAGAGAACCAGCAGGTCTCAAACATGGCTGCTTGATGCATCGATTCTCCCCCGTGTGGCATTGACTTGTGTTTCATCCGAGGCTTTGCAGTGGTTTCAAAAGAACTTCCCTTTATCTGTTTCAGTGCTGAGGAGGCATTTCCACATGATTACACTCTATTGTTTGTGTTAAGGAATGAAACATCCATGTGAATGATGTTGGAGTTGCACGTACCCCTTTGAGGTTTGACATGATTGATGATTGTTTGTCATGTAGTCTTTGACAATAGTTACGCCTTTGGAGCAAATACAAGACGACAAGTCATTACAGCGTTTCAGCAACAGCTTTAATAGAAAGAGAACCATTTGATATTTTGACAGTATTGAAAATTACATCTTTTAGGTTTCCAAATCCTCCTGTATACCTTTATAACAGAGCCTACCAGAGTGTCAGTATTTGAAAGAAATGAGAAAGAAATCTGTTTATATTTTGTACCATGGGAAATAGTGTGACAGAAAATCTGAAGAGTTCAAACAACACCCCCCTTTTGGTCCTTTAAGTTTTCATCTTAACTGCAATGTAAGAAATGTTGAATTTATTATTAGGAATTTATCAGCTACACTGAACTTTCTCAGATGGATTGCTTCACGCTGGAAGTTTATCTCTGCAGATCTTTGCAGAATAGCGGCGCCGTTGACATCCGACAAGGTCAAACTGTGGTGGAAGTGTTCACCATTCGGATTACAGAGATAATCCCTTTATCATTTCACAATATGTAACCTGAGTCTGGTCTGACCTCTGCAATGATGTGATTTTGTGGTCAGAGTGTGTTTGTGTGGTGCAGTGTGTGCATGTACTATTATCAACATACAGATAATGTTTTGACCTTTTTTTTCTTCCCTCCTGTATTTGAGTTATTCCCGAAACTAAGATGCGGTGATGTGATCTTTACCTCCGATCTGATCAATAGACAAAATTACCGCAGCGTCCCAAAAGGCCAATATTGTTGTGTGGTAATGTAAATGCACCGGCACATAGCAACGCTTCCTCCTGAAGCAATCAACATTGATTTGTGGGACCACTTTGATAAATTGAGGGGGTTTTAGGTTTCGTGTTGGTCCGTTGCACAGAGCTCGGTTCCCTCTGTGGTGTGTGTGTGTGTGTGTGTGTGTGTGGCGACGGAGGGCAGACAGAGAAATGGAACACTGTGAAACAGCGAAACAGAAGCAGAATAGTGGGAGTGAAATCGGAAAAAAAAGAGAAG
>CAAKHC010000481.1:4670-16511 GCA_901007825.1 Macroramphosus scolopax
GGGGGGGGGGGGGGGGGGGGGAGGGGGGGGGGGGGGCAGAGGAAGTTCAGCTGGAGGCGCTGCTGTTTCTGTACTCTGTTGTTGTATTAAAGCTTCATGTGAAAGTGAAACTAACAAACTTCTTCATGAGAGCAGAACCTCCTTCATTAGAACCTCCTTCATTAGAACCTCCTTCATGAGAGCAGAACCTCCTTCATTAGAACCTCCTTCATTACAGCAGAACCTCCTTCATTGGAACCTCCTTCTTGAGAGCAGAACCTCCTTCATTAGAACCTCCTTCATTAGAACCTCCTTCATTAGAGCAGAAACTCCTTCATTAGAACCACCTTCATGAGAGCAGAACCTCCTTCATTAGAACCTCCTCCATGAGAGCAGAACCTCCTTCATTAGAACCTCCTTCATTAGAGCAGAACCTCCTTCATTGGAACCTCCTTCTTGAGAGCAGAACCTCCTTCATTAGAACCTCCTTCATTAGAACCTCCTTCATGAGAGCAGAACCTCCTTCATTAGAACCTCCTTCATTAGAACCTCCTTCATTAGAACCTCCTTCATGAGAGCAGAACCTCCTTCATTAGAACCTCCTTCATTAGAACCTCCTTCATTAGAACCTCCTTCATTAGAACCTCCTTCATTAGAACCTCCTTCATGAGAGCAGAACCTCCTTCATTAGAACCTCCTTCATTAGAACCTCCTTCATTAGAACCTCCTTCATTAGAACCTCCTTCATTAGAACCTCCTCCTTGAGAGCAGAACCTCTCCTCGGCTACACACGTTCTGACTCCAGGGTTGGATGAGCTCAACAAAAGCCCGCTGACGTCTCGGCGCCGCTGACAGAGGAGGGTTTTGTGTCGGGTTTGTTTACCAACGGTTGAGTAACAGAAGAGGCCGGGAGGTGCGGCTCGCCCGGCACAACGGCGTCTCTGTTTCCAGACGTACGTCAGTGGCAGTCAGTCAGCCAGCCGGGCGCCATTGTTGACATCCTCTGTGTTTACACCTGCGTGGACCCTCAGAGCCGCTCGCCAGTACAAACAGTAGAAGAGCCAGTTCAATCTTTATCATGTTGTTGTGGTTCGTTGGAGCTGCACCCTGCACACCGCCCCCAACACCCCTTTAGATGAGTCAACAAAGACTGGATGTTCTGACTCTGCTGTTCTGTTGACTTGAATCTGGTTTGAAGATGATGCTGAGCAGGGACGTTGAAGGTTGTCAATCATCACCAACCAGAGGTCAGATCAGCTGTCTGAGGTGACCTGAAGCCTCCAGTAATCGGATGTTCTGTCTGTGTTCTCCTCCACTCTCCTCCTCTTCACCTACAGTTGTTCTATGTGATCCTACCAGGTCTCGTCTCTGTGTTTCAGTCGGACGTCGTCCATCAGAGTGTCTTCGAGTTGATCCACACGGATGATCGAGCTCTCTTCAGACGGCAGCTTCACTTCGCTCTCAAGCCTCATTCCGGCCAGCAGGACGGTTCTGCAGAGAGTCCCGGTACGTCCGCTGTGCCGTCTGCAGCCAAACTGGCACGTCGATATTTGAAACACGTCAATAACAGGTCAGGGGATGTTTTAACTCACTGCAGGCGATCGCAGCGTCGAGGTCAACAGCAACCTGATGACCTACGACCCCCAGCTCATCCCGCCAGAGAACTCGTCCTTCCTGGAGAGGAACTTCTGCTGCCGGTTCCGCTGCCTGCTGGACAACTCCTCCGGCTTCCTGGTAACAAACACTCTCTGATATCCAGTGGATGCTCCGTCGGCATGGAAACATCCTGACTTCACATCCTCCTCTTATCTCCTCTCTTCATCGCTGATCAGCAGAACTTCAAGTTTTGGTTCTGCAGTGTTCTTTGTGTCTCATGTTTCATTCGTGTCTGAAGGCTCTGAACTTCCGCGGCCGGCTGAAGTTCCTGCAGGGTCAGAACCGCGTGTCGGAGGACGGGACGCTGATCCACCCGCAGCTCGCCCTGTTCTCCATCGCCACGCCCCTGCAGCCGCCGTCCATCCTGGAGATCCGCACCAAGACGCTCATCTTCCAGACCAAACACAAGCTGGACTTCTCTCCCTTGGGCATCGACACCAGGGGGAAGGTGGTTCTGGGTTTCAGTGAGGCAGAACTCATTATGAGAGGTTCAGGCTACCACTTCATCCACGCCTTGGACATGATGTACTGCGCCGAGAACCACGTCAGAAGTAAGTCGCCCTCTTCTTGTTGTGCTGATGTTTCCAAAGACACCTCGATCCAGCTTGGACTCTTTGTGTGTCCAGTGATGAAAACAGGAGACAGCGGTTTCACCGTCTTCAGGCTGCTGACCAAGACCGGGACCTGGGTCTGGGTCCAGGCCAACGCCAGGCTGGTCTTCAAAGGAGAGAAACCTGACTTCATCGTGGCCCGGCAGAGAGCGCTGACGTGAGTCACCGACCGTCCAACGCTGGGAACCTTGTTCCTACTGCTTCTTTGTTTCATCCGTTGTTCCATCTCCACACAGGAACGAAGAAGGAGAAGAGCAGCTGCGTCTCCGTCGGCTGCAGCTGCCGTTCAACTTCACCACCGGAGATGCGCTGCTGTACGATCTGGCTCCAACCGTCAACATGCCCGAGTCCTGCTCCGCCCCCAAGCAGAGGAAGATGGACTCCGTCAACCCCAAGTCCATCATGGGCTTCATGATGACTCAGGACCAGTCCCTCTACTGTGAACACAACAACGCCAACTCCATGAACTCCCTCAATGACGTCGCCTTCAAGGACACCCACGCGACAGTCAGCGTCCCCGGGGACGTCTGGCAGCACACGTCCCCCAAACCTGCAGTCGGCAGCCTGATGAAGTCCGAGGCCAACATGCAGGACATGATGGAGACGCTGCAGCAGATCCTCGGCGACAGCGACCTCACGGAGACCTTTGAGCTGGAGCCTGAGGAGCTCAGAAGCTGGGAAAGCACTCTTCTGAAGATGAACACCAACACCTGCGAGTTGAGCGAGGACCTGAACGACATCCTGAACCAGGATATCCTCTCATACGTGGAAGAGCAGCTCCAGAAGGAGGGTGGGCTCAAGCTGCCGGACCAGCTGGATAACGTAGCAGCCTGTCTCCTGAACCAGGGTCCTGATCCAGGTGTGCAGCAGAACTTCGGCTGGCCTCTGGAGCCGCAGAGCCAGCTGATACCGAACGGAGGTCAGATAATGGCTGGAGATCCGAGCTCACTCCTGGGGACGATGAAACTGACCCACATGGATCTTCCTCAGTTGAGTTCTTCTGGTTTGAACGGTCCGTTTCAGCAGATGCCCTCACAGCAGACGCTCCCCCCTTCTGTTGGCCTTCATGCTGGTCTGGGCAGCGCAGGTGCAGCTACAATGACCTTTGACCCCTCCTTGGCGGAGGATTGCGCTGAGAATCAACTCAGGTCCTTACAGGTGACCGTCAAGGACAACAACCTGGGATTATTCGCGCTCAGCCAACCCAACCAGCTCTGCTCCAACCAAATGGCTCCGCAGATGCAGAACCACCTTCAGCAGAGGACGTCCAACCTGCCGGGCGTCCTCCAGGACCAAAGCTCTGACAGCCACTCTAATCCTCTGTTCAACTTCCCGAGCGACCAGTGGAACTCATCTGTCCACAGTTCAGTCCACGCTGACTCCTTCCTGGATTCATGCACCCAGAATATTTCAGGCGCAGCAGGTTTCCGGGCGGATCCGTCCTCGTCCAGCTGCTTGCAGAGCCCCTTCGCCCCCCCGACACAAGGCGGTGAGAATCAGAGACAGTCCTGGCCGCTGAAGCCGCAACAGCAGCTCGTCTCTAACGGACACCAACAGATGGGCAACAGCTTCGACCAAATTTCAGGATTTCAGAGAAATCCTCTTCCCGGAGTCGCCACGCCGCAGAACGCCGTCCACTGCGGGCCGATGTTCAGAATCCCAGGGACGCCGAATGTTCCATTTCCTGCGCCGCAGGACTTGGAGCCGTCGCCGCCTCTTGCAGCTTCTAGTTGTATGTTCAGTAACAGCAGCGCCGCTGTACCTGTAAATGAAGTCCACCTCAGCCAGGTGCCCTCATGCCAGAGACTGAACGCCGCCAGCAGACCGATTCCCTCCAAGCCGTCCTGTTTCTACCAGGGTCACTCCGGAGGCGGGTCAGGCCCGGGGATGACGGCCGTCCCCACCCCCGGTGCTGCGCAGCTCTCCTGCCAGATGACCCCCGGTCTCGACCCGGACGGCCTGCTGGTGCAGCCGTACCTGAACTTCAGTGACCAGACACAGGTAACAACTGGTTTACTTACTGTAGGATCGGCAGTGTGTTAACTATGTAAAAGCCTCTGATTGGTTCCCTCTCCTGTCTCAGATCAACAGCCGTCCAGTCGTCGGGAACGGAGGTCTCGCCTTCTCTTCGCTGTCCAACGGGAACTCGTACTACTCGGAGAACAAATAGGAATCAGCTGCTGCTGCCAGTTTAAAGGAAACTAAAGACTCCTGTCTCTGAACATGAATGTGGAGAAGACTGAAGAAGAGAAATGTCCCAGAGAAGACGAGGAGATGGAAACAGTCTGCTTCTCTGTCTTATTAGGAAACAGAGTAAAGGACGAGAAGATGCAACAGAAGGAAATCAGCTGTGTTTCGTCAAACCTGAACATCGTTGAGAGGAGAAGATGGGAGCTGGTCAGGTTCTTCAGTGAAGAAATGCAACGCTGGCTGAACCGCTTTCAGGACATCCGAGGATTCTTCTGCGTGGACGGATGATTATTAGACTTATAAAACATCTGGCGAGGTATCAGTGTCAGGACTTTGAAGAGAGGTCGCAAGATTTTATTTTTGTAAAGTTACAACTGCCCACAAACAACCCAACAGGTCTGACACCTGACCTGAATCCAGTCTGTGGATTTATTTGAGTTATTCAGCACATTTCAAATGTAAAATCTGTACTTGTAGTACGTGTAACGGCCACAAGGGGCAGCATTTCTACACTAGCTGGCAACAGAGTGGCGTCAGTTTGATAACAGAAACGAGTTGAAGATGCTGATTAAAGGTTGTTCAGGGTGAAAACAGGCGCTCTGCTTCCCGCCTTCGATACAAAGCAGCTCAATGACGACAGAACTCGCCGTCAATCCTCCGACCTTCTCTGCTTTCCTCCTTTGATCTCTCAGAAGGATCCATAGATCCTCTTCTTCTTGCTGTTTTTGTCCTTGTGAAAGTTCCTTTCACGTCTTGCCGTCCTTGTGAGGACATGTCCTCTGCAGACAGGGTATAAAACTGATGAACCGCACAACAGACACGCCCGGCGAGCCACTGAGATGTTCTCAGGTGAACTCTGCTGCTTCTTAGTGCAAGTTTATATGTTTCAAAGCTTCTAGTCACTGAGCCGCTTGTGAGTGTTTTATTTAATATTTCTGTGATGTCGTTGGAAGAAAAAAGTACAGACGCTGCCTTTAACTGAGTAAAAACAGATTGTTAATGAACCAAAGTTAAAGTGCCTTAACTTCACCAACTCCACCTTTAAGACTTATTGCACTATTCCTTTAAAGTGTCTGAGCTGCCAAATATCTGGAGTAGGAAACATGACTCATCCTCCTTTAGTTAAATATATTGAATAAATAATATTAATACAATTTAACTGAAACCATTTCATTCATCACATTGATTTAAATGGATCCTTTAAATTGTAATAACATTGATTCTCCGTGTGAGTGGAACCTTCATCGATATATCGCAGCAGACCTCCGTCCTCGTCCTCCTTCCAATTCCGATCCTCGCGTGACACAGAAGTAAAACAGTGAAGGCAGCTACTGTCTGTTTGTAAGGAGGAAACATGTTTAAAACACAGCTCAGCTCTTGGATGGGAGACAACCAGGGAACATTTCGGGGGGGGTGGAGAGAAGCTTCATCCAGAGCTGAGCCGTCTGTACAACAACAACACACACACTTCACATCACACAAATTATTAGCAGCACGTTTTAAACGACTTAAATACAAAAACATCATCTTTAGATTGATGTTTCATATTTACTCAGCAGAATAATTTCACTTCATCATTATGATGCGTTCAGGTAACTGCTGTAATTACCAGACTCACGCTTGCAGTCATATAAAGTCACAGCTGTAAAACAAAGTGTCCGGATGCTTTAATTCATCTTAACAGTGAACAAGAAGACAGACAGATGTGGGACCTCTATGCATTGAAAAGGTTTAGAGACTCCATGTGACACGACGCAGCTCGTTGTCAGTCCTTCACCTGTGGGAAGAACTCGTGCCCCAGGAGGCTCCAGGGTGCCTGGTCTTTGTGCACCTGTATATAAATATAAATGCTTGTCTTTTTTTAAATACATATTGTCTTATATTGTGTATGTTGATGTCATATTGCCTTCATTAACCTGACTCACGCCTTCAGTTTTTGTACATTCTCTGCACAGAGTACACACATGTAACCTCTTATGTTTTTTTGTAACTTTTCTGACTATATCTTGTGGCTTTGCCCTCAACAGAGCGTCTGAGTCTCTTCATGCTCGCCACATTAAAGGTGATCTGACGGCACGCTGAATGCAGGAAGATTCTTGTGCAGCTTAATTTTGCTTTTGTTATTTCTGAATGCAGTTTAAATGAAAGTAAAGCAAACTAACGAACGTCACATGGGCAGTTTTCTTCTCTTCTGCTTGGGTCATAAAGTTCAAACAAGTGTCCACTAGATGGCACTATACCGCTTGTTTTTAAAGGCAGGTGTACCTGATCTGCTGCTGTGTCAATAATCTTGATTAATTGACGTTACTCTCCTTTTCCAATGAACTGGACTTTTAACTGCTTAAACTTCTGTGGAAACTGGAGAATTTGTTTGAAAACTTTTCCTCAGAGAGGCTGATAGAGTATTTGGATTATTTTTGTGATAAACTGTCTACGGAGCAGCCTTTCAGGGCTTCATATGAAGCCCCTTTCTCAGTGTGATCACAGCTGTGAGTTACAGCTGTACAGGCCTGCAGGACTGTTTAACACTGCGCCTCCTACCATCACCAGAAGAAGAAATAGTTCTTTGATTGGAGCCCACAAACCCACAAACAAGCAGCTGAATTAGCAACGTGTTAAACGGGTAAAGAGAATTACTCTTGCAGTTCAGTGTCATCAGAGATCATCTGACCAGCATTTTTATCTGTCAGGCAGTGAAGCTCGGTGTTGTCGACCAGGCGCCCCCTGAAACCCCCCTCACAAGCTCAGCTTTGGACCTTGGTATTTCTAAAATCCTGCTTACGGCCATGTGTTTGACCCGGAGTCTTAACATGGTAACACGGTGTCGATTTCTCTACCAGACACCGTGTGAAACCAATTTAATATCACAGCAGCATTTATGACGAATTATAGATGATTCATTAATTAACCAATTAACTCAAGACCTATTGAACCCGAACCTTCTGGAGGGAATGTAGCACGGACCAAGGAAGAACCTCCACACAACGTCGCGGGAAGGATCCGAACAACATCCCGACAATACTATTAAAAAAATTGACTTTTTTACGACAGTTGCTCGGTCTTACGTCACCTTTGACCTGCTCCACAGGCCCGAGGGCAACTCTGTGCCGTTGCGCGGAAACGTGCATTACTCCGGGAGCCCGTGTTGAGGAGGGACGTCCAGGGAGAGAGAGGGGAGCGAGAGAGGGGGGAGGGAGAGAGAAACAGGAGGCAGAACGACCAACTTCCATGTTCCTTCTCGGAGCTTCTCTCAAGGATGTAAACTTGAAACTGTTTATTTTAGTTCGGAACGTCTGCGGGGTTCGACGCGGCGGCGGCGGGGCTCCATGGACCGGATACCCGGAGCGAGAAGCGGCGCTGAGCTCCGGTGACGTCTCCACGGTTTCTCCAAAATACTTCGAACGGGTGTTTTTGTGTTTTCCAGCGACGTTCGATGGTTTAACTTCAGCTACGGCTCCTGTCCGGGTTTAACCGCCACAATTTATGTTAGCTAGCAGCTGCTATGTTTTCTGTTTTTAGCTAGTAGTGAAAACACGCCGATCACATGCTTCCTTGACCGGCTCCCGTCTGCCGGTGTCTTCTCGGTTCTACGAGCTTCCTCCCGGACGGTCACCGGCTCCCGTCGGCCGGTGTCTTGTGGATTCTCCGGTCCATGGATCTGCTGCTTCACCGGGAATAAACTGCCCCCAACATGTACGCTGGCCGTAAGAGAAGGAAACCGGCGCAGAAGGGGTAAGAGGTTAATGAAGTAAATTACAGGAGGAGTTTCTTCATTGAGTAATTTGTCCTTTATATAAATAATAATTATATATTGAGGATCTGACATGTTTGGCTCCCAGCGGGGCCGTTATTATAATAAATATATTAAATAACGGGGTGTCATCAACCCGATGAAATTAACAGGACAAATCGTTTTAAATCGAAATGTCGTAAATGTAATTGTACAAATAAATAGGAGGTTAATGACATATTTCAGAGATTCGTTCAAGGTGAGAAATTATATATTTTTTGTCGAGTTCACGACTATGGCTCAGTGGTTCTCTAATGTTTTCACACTTAGTTCCCCTAAACTGACACGAATTAGACCCTAATTAATTCATTTGGTCCCAGGGTCTGACATCGGATAAGATGAGGATGTTTGATTGGAGAAGGTTAATGAAGCCCTCGACCAGAATAGTTATATAGTTTGTCTTCATATTACTAGATAGACTGATTGTGTAAATAACGGTAGGTAGATACTTTATTTATCCCGAGGGAAATTCAAGGTCTCCGGTTGCTGACATACAACACACTAAATTATTTCGTTTTCACTGGGGACCCTTGAAACCCCCTTAATGACCCCTGGAACCCACTCTAGCCGTATTTAAACATCAGTTGATATTATCAATAAGGTTTGTACACCAAAGAGAATTTACTTTCAAATGTCGTTACTCAACTTCAGCTCACAATTATTTTATCTTCGATTGGTATTGATTTGTTTTGGTCCCTCCATTCTGTCTGTACGATCTTATTTTCTGTTGCTCCTGATTTAACAATAAGGATTCATTTCATGGTGTCTCCTCACATCCAGAGTCAAACCGACCCCGACTGAAGGCGCCAAGTCCAACCCGTCCAAACGGCACCGCGACCGTCTGAACTCGGAGCTGGACAGGCTCGCCAGCCTGCTGCCTTTCCCTGAAGACGTCATCTCCAGCCTGGACAAACTGTCCATCCTTCGGCTCAGCGTCAGCTACCTCCGCACCAAGAGCTTCTTCTCAGGTAGGAAAGTCTCAGTCAAACAATCAGCTTAAGGGTGTGAAGACGGTGTCTGGAGCTGCATCAGATTCAGTGACAGTAACCAACTTTGATATTGAGACGGACAGAAATAGAGAAGCTGGTAAATGTCAGTCCTGAAACAGATGCTCGCCCTTTTTCCTTCCCCGACCGCTGAAACACTCAAATAGCTTTTCACACCTCGCAGAGGACCTGCAGACACAGAGGCAGAAAACATGCTCCGCTGGAAGCTTTCAGGAGGAGAGAAACGAGGTCAGGGAGGATCTCTGCAGGCCGGGTCCGACAGGAAGGTTCAGGAAGGGGTTTCTGGGTGGATGCCGAGGCAGAGGAAGGTGATATCGTTCAGGGAAAACACCACATTGTCCGTGTTAGAAACTGACCACCCGAATCATCCGAGTGAGTCATCTCACCCTCTTGACTAACCTAACACCTGCCTGGAGAAATGTTTCCTCGTTTCCTACCATCTCAGCAACAAAACCTCTGACGGGTATATGTTCCCATCGTTAGGTACAGTATGGATGATCTCTGAGGCCTTTATCCCGGCTCAGCACCGGGCGGTGGCTTGTCAATCACAAGATTGAGATATTTGATCATTTCAGGATCTCTAATTAGTAATGGATCATAACAAACATGATGATCAACTGCAGCTCTTGTGCTTTGGAATAACTGTTATTATTTGGGACTTGTGTGCACAGTGACACAGAAACCAACTTTATCTTCAGCCCTGCTGATGAACTGAAGATAACAATCCATCAAACATTGTTCACCTTTGTGTTCCTCTCATCAAATTCCTACGCTGAGCATTCGTCAACAGTGAAGCTCTTCTATGTCGGACGTCTGCAGAATCAGGCCAGCTGACCCGTTTCCATCTCCTTCAACAACACACATCTGAGTGTGTGAACCTTGGACGAACCCTCGCTGGTCCTAATGTCTTAATTCAACCCTCATGAATTGTAGGTCAGCCCCGCTTGCCCGTGGCCATGAGACGACCGTTGTCCCCAAGTCTCGGCCGACTGTAATGTAGGTCTGATGAGGCGGAGGAGGTGGGAGGAGGAGATGAAAGCCTTGGAGAATAAAAACACGGCAGGATAATCCACTAACGGCCGGTTTACGGACCGTTTGAAGAGGGAAGGGGGGGACAGGCGCCCACTTTCAACTTTTGACTCTTGTCGCCTCCAGAAAACAATTTGAGGTGTCTCACAGTGTTGAGACAGCGAAGTCCTTCACGTGTCCAGCTTGTGTCTGTTGGGACAGAAGATGTAGATGGGTTCAGGTTCACAGTGTTTCCCACAGAATTACAGGAACTCCTGACCAACAGAGAACATGATCGTCTTCTTCTGGCAGGCTGAACTGGTCAGCAGTACAGGCGGACACGTCACCGCCTGAAGACATCATACATGTTCTAAGTTCCAGCTGTGTGTGAAACACAGTGAAGTTGTTCCCAACAGAATATCTGAGCCGTCACATGAATTAACACACGCCTGTCTTTGGTGCATTCACTAACTCCAGGAAAACACGGCTTCAGGGAGTTCCATGTTCTGATTGAAGGTCTCAGCTGTTGGATGAGAGGAGCTGGTTGTTCAGGTCAAAGGTCGCAGGACTCAGAAGTTTCACTCAGGATGTGAAGTGAATCACACGCAATCACTTCTACAAGAAGAAACCTGTTTGTTTGAAGGAATGTTAGGTTCAAAGTTTATGAGGCATCGTAGCAGAGAAGAAGCTTTAGTTTAAAGGAACAATAGAACAAATACAACGATGTCATGTAGAATATTGAGACTGAGTTTAAGGCCAGAGGCAGATTCCTTCCACCTGCTGGTCGCTGCTGCGTTCAGGATGCTTGGTGAAACTGACAAACTCATTCTACATCATTTACCTCCTCCGCTGCACCCGACCAGCTTTATTTAAATATAATACACACGTGTGTGTGTGTGTGTGTGTGTGTGTGTGTGTGTGTGTGTGTTAGCCCACATCTGTCTCCATGCGGAGCCATCTGCCGAGTGCTTAGAGCAGATTAATGCTGACTTATGTAATCCAGCAGCGTAGTGTGTTCTGTTATTTTCTGGCCTTGTCACTTTGGGATTCCTCGTTGTTTTCATCCACACAGACAGTGTGTGTGTGTGTGTGTGGGGGGGGGGGTGTACTGCTGTCTGTGTGAGGTTCAGACTTGGTTTGAAGGTTCACAGTTTGATTCTGGTTCAGTTTGGGGTCAATGGGATTCTGTGAGGTGTCTCTGTCATCGTGAGGCTGAATGTTCACTACATTTTGGGATGTGTTGCATCGTGCTGTCTGCTCGACCGCTACGAGAGGAAGCCACAGCTTTTATTTCTATGAGTGATGTTAGAATAAATTCATCAAAGAGGTTTGAGAAGTTTCATGAATATCCCCCCACATACATTCTGTGATTTCTGCCAATAGTTGACCCCTCCCCTCATTCACCTCCTGCACCTCCTCATTCCCCTCCTGCCCCTGCACCTCCTCATTCACCTCCTCATTCACCTCCTGCACCTGTACCTCCATCTCCTCCTGCACCTCCTCTACATCCTCTTCCACCTCTAGGTGCCCTCTGGGTTTGTTTTTCTTCCATTGATGACATCACAGCCCCCCCCCCCCCCCCCCCCCCCCCCCCCCCCCC
>CAAKHC010000482.1:0-25196 GCA_901007825.1 Macroramphosus scolopax
GCTGCTGGGGGGGGGGACACTTACTGATGCTGAGTCTGGATACTGCTGCTCGGCTGTCAACAATATGCACCTTATTATTCATTAGTAACATGTTCTTGTATTTAGCCGGGCTTGCAATGATGCCTGATGTTCTTATTTTCTGTAGTAGGTTAGCTAACGTTGTTTTGATTCTTGTTTAAAGAGCCAAACTCCATTCAAAACTCTGTCAATTCTGAGTTCCATGGGCCTTCTCGTCTGATATTCAACTTAAAATCACCACAATGTCATTTTTTACGAATTATCTAGAGGTAAACATTAATTCGGCGTTAACAAAATAGAAGATGTAATCTCGCCTGCCATTAAATAACGACTTTTGTTTTCTTTGTACTTGTGTTGCTTCCATTATTTCTTTCTCAACTGACGTTAATCCGTTAAGTGTCTGAGCGTAAATCACCAATACAAGTTATAATGTTGTTTTCCACATTCAATAAAATGTATGCCGATTTTTCTAATACTTCGTTTTGAATTACATGCCTGCATGTCTGACACACGGATCAATGTGTCGGTTCATTGAGTTGACATTTCATTTAGGATACTATTACAGGATGTTTAGCGCAGGCTACCAAATCCTCCCCATGATAAAAACAATTCTACAGGTATATTCTAATCTAATAAACAAAGTTGTAAAGTATTCAGCATTAATGATACTGTTTCACATTTACTGCTTTGTGTTTCATGATGAGGGGCTTTAGCTAATAATCTAAAGATTAAATTCATAACTTGGTAGGAATTACAATATGCTGAAATTGCCTATCGCAGGTGTTACAAGCATAGAAATATATACTTGCTCAAGTCCCTTCCAAGTACACAATACATTTTTCCCTTATTGTTTCTGTTACTTTAAGTAGTTGTTATTGCACTGA
The DNA here is from genome assembly GCA_901007825.1 of Macroramphosus scolopax. Classification (NCBI taxonomy): domain Eukaryota; kingdom Metazoa; phylum Chordata; class Actinopteri; order Syngnathiformes; family Centriscidae; genus Macroramphosus; species Macroramphosus scolopax. Next base: position 903 of record CAAKHC010000482.1, read on the forward strand.
TTAATGTTCAAGTATTAATTTCTCTAAACATTTTGGTTTTGATAAATATTGAGATTTTACCTCATCATTGACAGCTAATCTGGGTGAAGTTGCGATAGTCACATAAGCATTGACCAACCTCTGTTTGGGAATTGGACAGAAGAGGGTCAAGCTGGGGGGATTTCATATTTAAAAACTCTCTGTAGCACTTTGCCCTACTTCAAAGCATGCTGAATGTCCACTTCCATGTATTCCAATCATAGTGATAATAGCAAATAAATAACAAGGCTGAAAATGATCTTTGATCTCATCTGTGCTAAAGTGTCATGTGCTGAGTCCGCCGTCTTCCTCCCTCCCTCGGCCTGTGGAGAGAAAATCCCTGCAACTGACCGAGAGGAACCAGCATTTCTTCTGGAGACATCTGTCGACCCTGCTGTACACTCTGGAGTAAGACGATACTAACAACGCCATATTGATTTCATGTATTTCCAAGTACACAGCTTGTTTTTTCTGGGGCATGTGCTAGTTCATTTCTTTTCGTAAGCTGGCTTGACAAACTCTTACCACTGCAGCTGAGCATCACGACGGTGTTCATTAGCCGTTTTCAGACAGGCCAACCTGGGTTATTATTATGATATGATAACATTATGATATCCACATTGCGTTTGTGCTTTTTAAAGGGTCAGTTCGTGCTGTTTGACCCCCTTCGCGACCCACCTCCCAAAGTGTGTTGAGCATTGGTCGGACAAGGGTCGGATTGTATCACCCGGGTTGTTAACAACTGTGGCGAGACAATTGAACATCATGTAATGCACATGGGGACAGAGAGTCATGACGCATGTCACAGGTTGCTGTTGCTCATAAACAAAGTGCAACGCTGTGAATTGATAGTGAACAAATGGATCAACACGGTGGTCTGGCAGCATGTGCTGAGGTTTATGTTTACTGCAACAATAATGTTTGTTGAAGTGTTTAAGTGAACTCATCACACAGACGTCAGTTGCTTTCTAATCTCTTTAAAATGATATCTGCATATCAATGCAATGTAACATTTTAACATGGAAAAACTGGAAGAAACCTCAGGAAGAGCCACAGGGGAGGGATCCCTCTGCCAGGACGTACAGACCGGCTGTAGATATCACATGTGCAGACCAACAACAATACAACATAAACTCAACGTAATGAAAACTCTTCTGATACAAAGCACATGTATTATAAAATATATTGTAAGAATGGATATCTAAGAGGACAGCGGAGCATCATACCACCTCCTCGTTATCAACGTGACCTGGAAGAGGTCAGGCCAGGCGGAGAGAATTAGCAAAAGGATCGCAAGTAATACTTCCAGTAATGATCCTAATCAACCGCTATTAGAATGTATACAACTACTACTACTACTACTACCAGTACCAAAAATAATGAAAACAATAACAACAGTTTATGGAGTGTTTCCTCTGGATACGACCTAAAGGAAGAATATATAAGGTGAATAACATCAGTCCAAGCACAGACCCTTTTGTTACTCTGTGACTAACCTTAGCATGCATGGAGCTCACTTTGTTAACGTTTACAAACTGAGATCGATCTGCTAAATAGGACTTGAACCAGCCGAGAGCTGCTCCTCTCATGCCAATTAAATCTTCCAGTGTCTGTAATAGTACGTGATGGACAGTGGTGTCGAATGCAAAACTGACATCTAAAAAGGAGGTCATGAACGACGGGCTCAAAGTCCTGATTGGAAATACTCAAATAAACTGTTATTTAAAAAGTTACATACATGTTTGGCAACTGGTCTCTCAAGGCAATCTAAGACCTTTACTTGAACATTCGTGTGAACAGTCCCACCAGTTTGTCATCAGATGTGAGGTTGGCTGAGGGATTATTGCTTTGAAGATGAATCTGTGCCAGTTCAGGGCAGGAGGTGATCAATAAAGAACTCATTATTACTGAGATCTACAGGAATACACAGATGGATAGAGCAGTCACTTTGTCAGCGCGGCTACAGTGCTGACAAGAACCTTGTTGTTGTGTTTGTTCTTCGTATTAATGCCAAGTTGTAGGCTGCTCTGGTGTTACAGAGGGTCTTCTGATATAGTTCAAGACTGAGAGAAACGGGTGGAACAACATTTACTTTCGTGTTTTTTCTTAGCTTTATTTATGTTTTCTTTATGGGGTCAAAAGAGTCTGATGTTGTTCACATTGAATCCGCAGCAACACCAATGAGATTATCAATCTGGGAGGGGCTGCAGTCGGCATTGAAATCCTCCGCTGTAATGAAACATGGCAATGGGCTAAATACCGACAGATCATTTCCTTTAAATCTAGATAAGTTACTATCAGATAGGCATCTCTTAAAAATATTTTTGAATACGAGTGTGTAATCCAGTAAGAAGAATTCAAAAAATGATTCAACATTCTATTGCAATGCGCCGTCTATCACGCTCTTTGTATTGATGTGTCGGTTATTATGAGGTTTCATTACCCAACCTGAGAACCAGCCGGCTCCAGAGCAGGTTATATTTAAGAAAAGTCTAACTGTGTTTGTTTTCACAACACAGGTTTCACTGACACCATTCATTGAATGAATAGTTGGGCCTTATTGCTGTGGCATTGATATTGATAAGTCTATTAACATTTCAAATTCACACAGTCAGCAATATTTTCCACATTTAGCCTGTATTATGGATTTATATTCCTCATGCTTGTGAAGTTCGTTCCTCTGGAGGTCAAGTAGGTTCCTCTGGACCTCTTCATGTTTGTGATTGGTCATCTGGTTCTAACACTGCCCCTCTCATGTGAGGGTCCTCCTAACAAGACTGAGATACCGGTTGACTTAACAGGTGGACAAGCTCCATCTCGACTCGTCTTTGTGTTTCTTCAAAGGACGGCTAAGAAAAAAAGATGCTGTGAATATGTAGAACCAGCTTCATAGTACAGTATCAGTTACTGTAAGTTAGGATCATACCTTTAGTTGCCTGATTAACTGCCAAATCCTGCTTTGGTGTAAAAGTTATCATACTAATGATATTTAAGATTTGGTTGAAGAAGTTCTTAAATGGTCTGTATAGTATACTGCCTGTGTCTGTGGATAGACTATTAAATATGTACTTCTGATTTGTCTGACAGGCCTTCAATACAGAAGCAGAAAAAGACCGTGAACAGCCAAAGTGGTCAAATCAAAGGAAAAGTCTCTTCAGGTAAGACACCTAACCTTATTCTGTCAGAGCTTTTAGTAATCCTCTCCCAGCAGGACGCTGTGTAATACTGCTGAATTGTATTAGTGCTTGTGTTTGTATAAAAATAACTGATATTGAGGCAAATAACTTAATTCATTAGCTGAGAATGAACATACATTTCATACATCATCATTTACAGGCAGCTCATCCTTTTCAAATAAGATATTGTAACAGGATCCTTATATTTTTTATTCCCACAAAACCGCTACATAATTTATGATTCCCTGCAGCAGCTTCCACATTTACCCTCCAAGCATTTTAAGACACACACACTCACCTAAACCCACCTATACATACTCATCAATGTAAGTATAGAAAGTTGGGTCTCTTCCTCACACTGTGTTATATTTTAAAACGTAAACACAAAGCTCAGCTCTGCCGTCTCTCTCCTTCAGGCTAATTCAGGGATGTTTCATGTGACGGTGTCTCTGTGGTCTGCTGATAAAAGAACCGAGGACACCCCCCCTGTCCCGCCCTGATCCCATTATCCTTTGTGCCCCTCTTAAAAAGAAATGTAAATATTTATCAGACTGTACATTTGTCGGGGCAGCGTCAGGGCATCTCCCCAGTGTACATGTAAGACCATGATATTGTGCGTTAGCTGCTCTGTTGAAAGCTGAATTATAAAGACTGCAAGCGGGTGTAATTGTCTGGTATAAAGATCAGAAGTAGAACTTGAAATGACTCACTGGTGTTAGTGGTTTGAGTCTTCACGTTCGACTTGTGTCACTGTGTGTTAGCACAAGTTGAAGACAACAGCTGATCTTAACTTTAAGTCCTGTTTTTATTAGCAGTGAAGATACATGTTTGCAGACAGTGAACATCATTACATTATAACATGGAGAGTAATACTGTATACTGCAAATATTTTATCAATGTTGAATATGAAAGTTTTTCACTCTTGTGAAAGAAACATTAGATTATTATGTTTGGTAACCATGACAACCAAGGTTTTGTCTTTACTTCCTAGTAGTAAAAGTCAGTCATGACTCTCTTTTTCTTGCTAATATATGCTTATCATGCACTTTCCTGGTTGGGATCAGACACGTTATCATGCTTTTACACTGACACAGCTGCATTTGAAACTGATCTTTACCATTGCAGATTGAGACGGAGCCCATGTGTGAGCTGACAGCTAATAACTGTTGACTCTTTCCCACACTGCCTGCCAGCTGAGGGGGAGGCTGATCGGCTGGACGGAGCAATGGAGCCACCAGAGCTTGAGAGAGGTCGTACCTTTGTAGAGGTGATCAGTGAAAAGTACAGCCCTGAGAACTTCCCATACCGTCGAGGGCCTGGCATGGGTGTGGTGGTGGTGCCCACCGCAGGTCCTCAAGGTTCCCCTCTTAAAGGTGGGTTGGAATAAATTGTATGTTAACAGATAGATGTGGTCATCCTGTGCTGCTTCACCTTCACCTCCTGATATACTGTATATAAAGTTTATTTCATCAAGATGAAGTACTCAGTATTAGTGTCAGTACTGCTCTCCATCGACAAGAATACAGCGTGGGGTGATGGGAGTGGTGAGAGCAAGGTGGGGGGGAGTCTCTCCACCCTGCTTCTTGCAGTATTTAACATCCTGTTTCCTGTGAATTGTTTTCTGGTCCTTTGATTGTTTCCAGTGGTAGAAAATTTGATCCATAACTGCACAGTATTATCTTTCCTTATTAGAGGTAGAAAACACAGAGACTGTAATCAACCAAAATACTGTGTTCAAACATTTTAAGATCAGAACAATAGGAACCATTGTTGTAGTCTACTCATCGTGTACTGGAGACTTTTGTTTTTGACTGACCGAGAAAATATTATTAATTAAATTTGTGAATTACAAATAATCAGAAAATCACTGGTCCTCCTTAAAAGATGTTATATTAGAATGAAGTGTCTGAAGTTCTCTTAAAGAATCTGTCCGATCTTACTCTTCTTTTTAACATTTCAACTGTGAACAACAACAACAAGTCTTATTTCCATGTGAACCTTCCCCCTGTCTAATTTGTCTTTTCACCTCCCTCTCAGACCGTCTGAACCTGCCCAGTGTGCTGGTGTTGAATAGTTGTGGGATCAGCAGAGCAGGAGACCAAACCGGAATCGCTGCCTTCTGTGCCCATGTGATGGAGCTCGACCTGTCCCACAACAAGCTGCAGGACTGGCATGAGGTGGTGTCTCTGGGTTTTTGGATTTGTCCCCTTTAAGCCCCAAAACCCGCTGGCTGATTTGAAAGACACGTTATCATAGCCACAAGCTGTCAAATGTAATGTATCATCAGATTTCACCTCCTTGAATGAATTACGTGCAACGAAAAATAACTAAATCTAAGCTTAAGATTGTTGTCTTTCATCTAAATCAATCTCTGCTATATGCTGCACTTACAAATTTTACCAAAAAAATAAACAGTTTGCACTGACCAGATGCTGTAAAAATCACAAGAGTCTGTGTTCCCCAACACAACTGGGAATCAATGATTGACTCAGCTCAGACGTCAGTCGTATATTCAGAAAACATTCAGCTGACAAGCAGCCGGCAGGAGCAGCACAGAGTTCACAGAGGTCGAGAAATTAATATTAGTCAATTGTATACAATGTGTTTTATGTGCTTTGCATTATTTTGAACTTATTTTTTATTGAAAAAGGTTGTAAATATTGATTTGATGATTCTATTCAACTTAAAACAACAACATAAATTTATAAAAGAAACTCTCTCCACTTCTAGCTATGATTGTGTGGATGTTTGTTAGAGACGCAGGACTTGAACAATGAGCCCAGAGTGAGTGGAAATGTGACTGGAGCCAAACACGCCAGAACATTGTCAGAGTTCAGAGTGATGATGGTCACCTGCTACAGGCAGCAAACAGAGTGAAACTCACTGAAAGGGTTGACGGCGTTTTAGTCTCGCACGACTTCCTTCCAGTAGAGGCGGATGAGCCACCCTCCGTGCAGCAGCTTCTGCAGTAGGTGGCTGGAAACACTTGCACTCTGTGAGGGTTGACTGGGTTCAAGGCCGGGATATCCAAACTGTGGAAAGTTAACAATACGAGCTCGGGAGCTGAGACTGAGAGCAATCAGAACATGAGTCCGTGTGGCAATCAGTATCAGCTCAAAGGTTTATTGCATACAGCAAGCAGTTATATTCACAGGACAGGTGTGGTTAATCGTGAGTCATGTAAACAGAAGTGTATCGTTTTTTTCTGGGTACAGATCGCTAGAGAAATGCAGCTGGTCTGGTAGCCTTGGGCATTCGTGGTTTATGATACAATGACCTACTGTTGATGAATTACATTTGTGTGGTGTACTCTGTTCTGTCTTTTGAGACATTATCTGTTAGGAAGTTCTGTTCCTGTGAAGTTGAGTAGCAGGTAACCCTTATATGGTCATGAAAGCATACAAAATATATTTGGCAGGTAACCCTTATATGGTCATGCAAGCATACAAAATATAATCATTACACTCACCTACAGTGATTTGTATCCTCTTGTTCCCTTCGGGATTTAAGAGTTTTAAACTCTAAGGGACTTGTCTCATTACTACATTGTCTTTTTTTCAGATCAGTAAAATTGTTTCCAAGATCCCCAACTTGGATTTCCTCAACCTGAGCTCCAACCCGCTGGCGGGAGTGACCCTGGAGCCGGGGTGTGCTGAAGCCTTTTCCCGAGTGCGACGACTCGTCCTCAACAACACTCAAGTGTCCTGGGACACCTTGCTGCTGCTCATCCGGGAGATACCTGAGTAAGAAAGATATGTGCTCTGGAAGACTGCTGTTAGGCGGTTTCAAGGAAGAGAAAGCTCAGAAAAGACGTATTCAAATCTGTGACCTTTAGTTTTTTTCACTGGATTACACACTCTGACCCTCAGAGACATTACCCCAAATACATTGTCTTTTAAATAGCAGTACATTTATTATCGTTATCCTCCGCATGTCTTACTGTTGTTTCGTCTTGCAGGCTGGAGGAGTTGTTCCTGTGCCTTAATGAGTACAGTCGTGTGAGTGCCTCTAGTGATGCCTGCCCCAGCCTGCGCTTGCTTCACATCACCGACAACAGCCTTCAAGACTGGGCCGAAGTCCGCAAGTTTGGTTCCATGTTCCCCGGCCTGGACACTCTGGTCATGGCCAACAACAATTTAACCTCCATCCAGGACAGCAAGGAAATTCTGCAGCGGCTCTTCCCCAACCTTCGCAGCATCAATTTGCACAACTCAGGTCAGTGGATCTGGCTGTCTGCTGGGTGTTATGGTATCATAGTGGTCTGGACGTGGTCCAGGAATACACTGATGGTTTAACACCAGGAGAGATACTGCAGTGCTTCATCAGTTTAGCCAAGGTGGAGCATCAGCATCAGTATGTAATGACTTCATGAAGTCATACATAACATGTGATTGTACCCTGAAAGCTTTGTTATTTCTAGAGGGTCCAGATGCTCCACTACAGATCCATGGAAGTTTTCATCACTGGAATCGTTGAAGCACTTGAATCTATTTTTAGAGTTCTGTTGGAAGCCCTGGTGTTCAAAGAGGCTTCAATGCATCGCGTCCCCCTACTTACTGCTTTAGAGTCACATGAAGAGCTCATTATTTAGCATGAGATTCTAACTTTAAGATGATTTTTTCAAATACAGGACAGTTTTTTCATAGTCAACAAAAGCCATGAAAAGACCAAGAACAAAAATGTGTTTACAAATGATGTCATGACATTCCAAGCTTATATTGTGTGAACTGTTTGAGCCTTAAAGTTGCATGAATGATGCTTTGTACCTTTGGGAGTAGCTCCAGGGATCGGGGTCAGTTTGTTTCTTCATCTGGCCCCACCAGCAGGCAGGTTTGTACCTGGTTGAAATATCACCTACTGAATAGATACAATGACATTTACTTCAGACATACATGGTCCCCACAGGATACATTTTAATAATGGTCAGATTTCTTAGCCCTGATATGATGTCATAGTTTCAAAACGAATTAGCTTCTGCTGCACTTTTCCGAAGTTCAGCTTTAAAGTGCCAGTGTGTGATAGTAAAGCCACACAGAGTCACAAGCATGACTCCAGACTCTTACCCTTCTTCCCCTTTCAGATTAGTGCTGACCTGTTACTTATCATACACTCATCATCACATGACCTGGGCTGTGTGATCTACGCCTCCTTCTAATGCCGGGGTCAGACTACACCATACAGGGCTCCATCAATCAATTACCCTGCATGATGATGAACCGTTTCCTGCATTCCCCTTTGCACTGATGTTATTGTTTAATGTTCCTCTTTCGCTATGTTGTAGACAGTGTTGAACTTTATGGTCATGTCCTTTCCCTCTGATGAGCAATTAGTCTCCTCTAACCACTGAAAGGTAGCAGGGAGGGGCTCAGTGTTTCGGGTCATGATCATGCCTGCAGGTTTTGTGTTTCTGGGAAAAGTCAGTTCAAGACTAACCTGTGATCACCTGGTATTAAGTTTAGAGATGCCTGCAACAGATCACCCACCTTGCCTACAATACAGCATAGAGTTCCCAGTTGTCTCGGAGCCAAGGGTACTGCGTTAGCTACTGTGGTTGACAGTAACAGTACATGCTCAGCCTCGGTCAGGGCTCCTTGCCTGTACTCTCATCATCGGCAGCGTCTGAATAGTAACGTGATGTTAACTCTATCTCTCTGCAAGCCTGTATTTGTAATAGTTCTAACATATCCATCTTTGTGTCATCAGGTCTTAACCAATGGGAGGACATAGAGAAACTGAACTTCTTCCCCAAGCTGGAGGAGGTTCGACTGCGGGGCATTCCCTTACTGCAGACCTACACCAACGCAGAGCGCCGCAGCCTCATGATAGCACAGTGAGTCCCATTAGTGGCATTAGAAACAAATGAACTCCTTCATAGCTGTTGCAGAGGTTATAGTGGTTTCTCCTTACACTGAGTAGTGCTTGACACTGACTTACCACTCGAATGAGAAGTCCGTGCCAGTCCCCTGAACTGCAGACGTATGTACTCAACATGGATCCACATACTGCCACAAATACTCATAACCGAGCTGCGTCGTGTGTATGTGCTTCTCCTCAGGCTTCCCTCAATTTCAATGTTAAATGGCAGCGTTGTGAGTGACAGTGAGAGAGAAGACGCAGAGAGGTTCTTCATCCGCTACTACTTAGACTACCCTGAGGAGGAGCTGCCTTACAGGTCTGTGCTTCCTCAACTCTACTACACTCTAAAAACTCAAACATGAAACAAACTCCCATGCACGTGTAGTAAAGACTGACCACATGCCCTCATCTCCTCTTTCTAAGGTACCATTGCCTGGTAAACAAGTATGGAAAGCTGGAACCACTTGCCGAGATCGATCTACGACCACGTTGCCACGCCCAGGTGGAGGTTCACTGTGAAGAAAAGGTGGAACAGGTCAGTACAGCCTTTCATTTCATCTGTTCTTCCTTCCTTCTGTATCTCCTCCATTCAAACTTAACCTTGCCGGCTTGCTGGTATCAGCACCAAATAAAACTAGACAAACAAATCTATGGTATAATCAGCCATAGATTTGTTTCAGGTGGTCAGGAGGTGCTTTTTGATGCATATTAACCCTCAAATATGTATCATTATTACATTTGTTATTTATTATAGGGTTGAAAATATATTAAAAGAAATATAAATAATATAAAGGAAAGACTGAAAGCAGCCATCAACTGTGGAAAGGAGCTTTCTAACTGTTTTCTGCATCGTAATAATGCAGAAAATGATGAGTACTGCAACGTCTGTTCATTGTGAGAAACTAAACTGATCAAACACAGTGACGTAATCCCCATGGACGTATTAGTAATAGTCATATTAATATATCAGATATACATTTATGTCAATATTGAATCACATTATTAAATGTAATGTGAAAGGTGTTGCTCGGACTGAAGAACCAACAGAGAATTATTTGTACTCCATCATTTGGATTTACTCTCAGTCCTTATTTCACATTAAAGTCTACGACGTTGCATCGTTAAACCAGGCACGTGCACAGGATGCGAGTGCAACAGTATCCTCATGTGGAAACGTATTTCTACCCAGCATGTAAAAATGCTGTCCTGCGAGCGCAGGGCTGATACGAGCTCGACCCTCTCTGCACGCTCGCAACTGATCAACACTCGCTTGCACCTCAGGTTGACTTGTGAAACATTTGGAGGAAAAGACCGTGGCTGTCCCCACCCCATAAACAGCACAGGACATAATTGAAAAGCTTTGAAAAAACAACAGAGGGATACAAGTTAGCAACTAGCTGGTGAACACAGTGGAGCATGTAAGAGACATTTATTTCCCTCAGAAGTTGGTGGAGAGAAAAACACGGCAGTGTTGGACACTCATCAAACTGCCAGAAACAGGAGTTGAAATGAGTGATAATCTTGCTCCATCGTAACTAGTCGTGTAGAAAAGAACATACACGGTATCAGGTGATAATGACGTTATTCTGTTAACTTGTTGTGATGAACTCAATTAGCCAAAAATCTCCTTCATTTGCTCTCCGTGGGGGTTGAATTCTGTTGAATGGCTAAAATGTAGAACCTGTTTGTTTCTGTGTCAGCTGAGGATCCGTTTGGACCAGTCCGTAGCAGAGCTGAAGAAGCAGCTGACTACAGTGGTCCAGCTGTCCACTAACAGCATGAGGCTCTATTACATCGACAAGAGCAGCGCCTTTGGTCCAGAGGAAATGAAGTACAACACCCGGGCTCTGCACTCGTACAGCATCCAGGACGGGGATGAGATACTTGTTGTGCCCAAGAAGAAGTGAACAGCCAGTTTCCGACTGTCTGATATGGAAACAATTAGTGGATTGGTTGATTAATTGGATTATTTCTTGATAGGTTAACTGACAGTGAAAATGAATATGCAACAGCATCGGAAGCCTGCTTGTTGAGATGATGAGTAAAACGGGAAAAGAAAGACCATCACGGACACTGCACAGGGGGACTACAGCAGGCTGCTGGGGAGCTCTCACTGGAAACGGAACCAGTCTGGGGAGAATGATTACATTTGATTTAGTTTATTTGAAGGCATCCACTGAGTCAGTGGACAAATCTTTCACACTGGAGAACAAGCCAAGAGAGCGACTCATACTCAGCTTGCAGTCTAAGCAGAAGGGATGTTGCTGCTGTACCAGCAAAGCTTTGCTGCATCTCTGTCTCTTAACACATCACGCAGCACATACCATAGCACCTACATAGGCACATGTTCATCACTACTGTGTTGTTTCATGCCGTTAGTCTCAAGGCAGCACTGCCCAGTGGAGAGGGAGGGATGATCTGACCTGCACTTTTAATGGAGATACTATATCAGATGGAGCAGTAAATTACTGTTAGTGATGACATTCATATCTTATGGGTCCACTTTGTTGTTTGGTGGTGTGTTTCTTTTTCCTCCGTGGGGATAACTTAGTGAGTTAAAACATATTCAGAGAAAAATACATTGTCCAAGAGCTTCTTTACAGATCCATCCTGACATTTAAGAACGATTTTCAACTATCCCAGAGAGTTTAAATCCTTAAGGATCCTCTCCAATCTCTGCATACTCTGTTCATTCTGTCCGTTGTGATTTGACCACACTGTCGAACTGAGAGTGCCTTTGGAGGGTGCAGCAGAGCAGGCACAGCAGTGGAAAACACTGCAATATTCCAGCACAGGCAGAGTCCTGAGGCTTAAAGGTGCAAGTGCTCCGAGTTGAGGTTGGACCGGACAGACCCTCAGGAAGGCAATCACATCACCCTCCAGATCACGGAGGGTGATGTGATTGAAATATACAAACATTTCATACTTTTCTAATGCTTGGCTACTTGACACAAGAGGTTTCCCTCAGCTGCGTTGGTGCAGCGCAGGCTTCAAGTCTGCACATCACGTTAGTTTAAGTTTCATCCCAGACCATGACTGACTTCACCAGTTGTTATTTGAAAAATCCTGCTCATGTTTACGTTCTACCTTTGTTCTTTGAGCACAGAGCACATTCACCTACCTTCAGGAGATCAATGTGAAAACAGCCTTCTGCTGTCAAACTCTGCCTGCAGGTAGAAGAAACATGGATATCAGCACATTTGATTGGGAGCTCCAATCCTTTAATGTCATGGGCGACTTTTAAACCCAACAAGATCTTCAGGCAAGTAAACTCTGCACATACATCATTCTGTACAGCAAAGCTCGCACAGAAGGAACACTAGAACACATTATTGAGTGGATGGGGACCAAAGAAATAAAGTGGACCAAGATGATGGTAAAGAGCACATTAGTTCTACTGAAAGGAAAATCACACCACTTTAGGACAAAGTGGCTTTGGGAGTGCAATGATCACAAACACATGATATCTAATAGAGTAAAGACTATCAGAGGCTCGATGTTTGCTTTATGTTTTATCACTAAACACACAGGCTACCACGAGGCAGCCCCTGCTATGCAATGTGCTGCCCCCTAAAGGCTCTTCTGTGTCTCTGCGGACGGTAGTGCTCTGCCCAATAGATGAGGTGCATTGTGATGAAGATTGACACACAAACACTCGAAGCTTTTCATCGTTGTTGTGTTTTCTTTGTTGCCCTTTAGTTTTGAAGAATACAGCTGAAATAGTTTGATCACAATATATGATAATTATTTGAGTTAATTTAAATTTTCTTTATGCTTTAAGCTGGGACACACCAGGTGGATCTCCATGTACGGGTAGGCAGGTATAAGACCAGCAGGCACCAGGTCAAGAGAGGCCGGGGACACCAGGGTTCTTTGCTTTGTGTCTGCTTGCTGAAATGCAGAGATAAACCAAATGAAAAGCAATGCTTGCCCGGACATTGGACATATTTTCCCCCAGGTGCCTCAGTGACCTTTGATTCTGATTTTGACTTTGGATTATTTTTTCGTTATTGTTCAGTTTAAGGACAAATCGCCACTTCAGTAGGGAACATAAGAACGTCTCACTGTACACTCTGCATGGGTGGATTGTGATGGCATTAAGATCATGTGGTTTCAGTTCAATTCAACATGGTGGCTTGGTGGAGATTTGAGAGTTTGTCACAAACCCGAGTCAGTCACAAACTTTCTCAATGGAACTTACCTTTGTGTTCACAATAATTCAATGGTTCCTTTTTTTGCTGTTAGGAGTCTCAGAATTTTGTTTTCAGCCTTATGGTATTATTTTACAATGTACATTTTCTTTCTAATGTAAGTTAAATCATGTCTTTCGATATGTTAATTTATTACGATAGTGTTACCTGGATGCATAATCTCTGTATTTTCTCCACTCTTAAACATTTGGGGCATGCAGTCGGTGATTCTATTTGAACAGACACTGATCTCAGTGGTCCATATGCATCTTTAAAGGGGCACTCCCTCACAAGCATTTCTCCCTCGATGAATAGCACCAAGCCTGTGAGATGGTTGTATAATATCTTCTCTAGCACTGCAGGCAAACATTGGGAAGCAGAAACACTGTGTTGTAAAAAGCGGTGGGCATTTTAAAGTCATGTGGATCATCTGCAACATCCTGTTCTGATGCATTATGGGAAATGAAGGGGTGAGTGTTTTGTGATAGTGACCTTATACTAGAGACTAAAATTCAATATATCGTAACTGATGCTGCTTCTGTTTTGAAGTTCCTTTTTAAATCGGTCTAATACTAATCCCTTGTTTTTTCCCATTTTATGGAAGTGCTAAATTCAATCACTGCAGTGCCCCTTAAACTACCACTGAATACCTTCAGCTAGGATATATTCCGTATGTATTGATTTTAATATACAACATCCAACTTGTGTAAGAGGAGCATGGATGTTTGATGCTATTGATTTTTCCTTTTATTAAGCATCTTGGCAGAGTGGTGGATTCCTGACAGTGCACAGTGTTCTCGCCATGGAAACAGCTGACACGTTAAAGACACAGGATGAAATATTCAAATCAAGTGGCTTTTTGGTAACAGATATTTTTTTGGATTGTAGCTTCAGCTCCTCCACTGATGATAACAATCCGAGTTCTACATGCTTCTCCCTCTTTTTTTACAGTGCTTTTACCGAAAGTGTCAGTGTCTCAAGTATATACAAAAATACTCCACAGTACCTTCCCTCAGAACTATTAAACTTTCATAACTCTACCGCTACACTTGAATACCAGAAGACATTAGATAACACTAAGGATATATGAAGCTGTAGCTCTTACATAAAGCAGGTTAGATGGGGAGCAGTGATGACACTGGCACCTGTCTCCCCATTGGATCAAAGAATAATGTTGCTGAATAAGTGTTAGTTGAGCATGAAGTACACAGCCATAGATACCAGCCCAGGGAGATGTGAGTGCACTGCTGGCATCAACTATTAAGTTATAATGTCTGTCTTAATCAGTGTGATATTTGTTTGAAGTGAGCAAATATAATGTGTAATTGATGGCAGGGTGGGTGATTTTTAAGATGCATGCCTTATTTATTTATTTTATGAGTTTGCAAGGAAAGTGGCCGCTGTGCCTGCCTAATACACTTGATGTGACTTCTGTTCTCAATGAAGCTCAATGAACACATTTACAGCCATGATGTAAAGGTATTGTTTTACATGTTGAATTCATTCACATTTATTTATTTAAGAATGGTATGTTTTCCTGATATTTGTTGTATCTCTTGCTGAAAATATTGTATAAGCTGTTTCACAGACCTAAAAGTCCCTGAAATCCCCAGAATTACATGACATATGTCTCTTTTAGTAGCAATCAAAATTTACGTCCGCACTCATCCCTTACAAGAGAAAAAAATGTTTCCGGCTTGATCCAATTTGATTAACAGAACAACAAACGATGCATGTATGTGCATGGAAATACATGACATCACCTTTTACCAACTGAGAGCCCCTCACCTCGTTGGAGACCCTAAATTCGCAAAGGATTATATTGTTCTACCTTGTGTACACAAGTAAATTCTTTTTGTGCACAATATATCAACTTGTACTGACAAGATAAGTATTTCAAAGTGATTTGGTGAGAATGAGACCTAAAAATGTCATCTTGCAGGACTTCGGGGGCTCTGTGCACTTCAAACCAGTGAGAAGCAAACAAAAACGAACACAGAGAGTCACTCATCACATGATGGTGGAAATATTGAAGTACAATAATGGTTGAATGTTGGAAAGAGCTGCTGTTGTTTGACTGCAATAGAGGCTGTTTTAATGTGTTTACATCCAAATCTGGTTACGATCAGCATCACCTTTCTTGAAGTACATTCAGATCACCTGGTGCTGATGAGTCCCAACGGCTACCTTCATTACCCAGAGTCATGCTAGCTGAACCTGATGCTGGCAGTAGATTCGTTTTTGACACACCTAAGTAGGTTAGAGTCATGTTGCTCTTAACTCGGCTCGTTTTCATCAAAAAAGCAAACAAGTATATTTCCCTAAAGTACTGCTTCAAACTAGTCCTGGGTTGGTGTCAAAGGCCTTCAGACAAAACAAAGGAAATCAGGTATTAAAGCTTCACGAAAGGTGTAAAAAAAGTGTAATCAATAATAAACTATTAACTTCATCCTTACTCCACTAAACTAGTGAGGTCTGCTACTATTGAAAGACTGAAACTGAACAAATGAGAAGCAGAATTAGATGATATAAATGTTTTAGACTCATATCAGGCCTGTTTGAAACACCGTACTGTGAAAATGGGGGCTTACATGTGAATGTGGAGATCATTCAATAAGTTCAACTGCAGTTGAATACTGAGCTCATAATGCACAACATGCTAGACATCAGGCAGCTTTAGTACTGCACGTCCTGTTTAAAACTAAATCTGTGACACTAAATAGATAGTTGCTACTTTGGATCAGTCGATATGGCTTGAGTCATCATCTGCCTCTAAAAGTAGTGTGCCAGCTCATGTGGATGTCAGAAGACGATATTTGTCTTTGAATACAGTTTTAAAGATTTTGGTTGGCTGTTTGTTTTTAATTTTGGTCATACACAACATTATTTAAGCAAATCCAGTCGCTCAGTATATGTCACCCAGCGCTGTTTATAATCTCTGACATTTACTCCAATGTTAAAGCAAAATTCTTTTTGTAGCAACCTATATGAAGTATTAAATGGAACAGAATGAGTCATCGTTCTTGTGTTCGTATATTTAAAGGAAGATGTGTCATTGAACGGTAATAAATTGAAAATCTCCCTCCCAGTGTGTGATGCTTTGTTTCATTCACAGCAGCAGCTTTGGAACCATGTCAGAGGTCTGGCTGTGTCTCATGGTACAGATGGTGCAGACTGCAGGAAGATTTTATGACTCATTCACTTAGCAGGCACTGGACACTCCCAACATGAATAACCATCAGAACGCTGAAACTTGAAATACTTGAAAGAAGCAGCCTAATCCTTTTAACATCATCATCATCCTCCTTTATAATCGAGCCAATCCTCCATCAGAAAAAAATGTTCTCTGTGACAAATAGAAAGATTGTTAAAGTTAATATTTTAAATCTACTAAAATTTTATTTTATCAGCATTTTTCAAAGGTTCAATTCCTTAATGTTGAGTGTTGTTGACTTATTTTCAGAACATCAAGACTTACAAAGCAAGTGTGAGTGTGATTCTACATTTGTGAGATATTTAAAGGAAAACAGAGGAGCACGATAAGATAAGATAAGATAAGATAAGATACACCTTTATTCATCCCACAACGGGTATTTACAGCATTACAGCAGCAAAGTGGACAGTGAACACAGTAAAGATCATTTATAAATAATAGTATTGCAGTAAATATTAAGAGCAGTGATATTACATGTAAGTTAGATATTGCACAATTAGTCCTTGTGTGTTTACTGGGAGCAGTGTTGGTTTTACAGTCTGACTGCTGCAGGAAGGAAAGACCTGCAGTATCTCTCCATGGTGACTGAGAATGTCATTGCACAATCAGAATGTCAGCAAGAACAAGTACATCATGAATTCCATCGAAAGGGATAATAAAAGCTGAGCGCCATTTACAATGTGTAAAACAAACACCAAAGGGATTTCCCTTGTGTGCTCTGAGCTCTTATTTCTCTCTAATTTCGACCACAAAATTGTTGATATCACTGTTAGTGATCATTTCTTATTTGCCAAGTTAATCCATCTCTTTCACGGGTGTGGAATATACAGATTCTAATTGAAAGACATTATCACTACACAGGTTTTACTAATGATGATGGTGTTAATAAAAGGTCGTCCCAAATCCTCCAGACTCGTCACATCACAATGCCACAGATGTAACACGTCAACAGGGAGAGGGACATTGGCCTGTTGCACGCCTCCATGGGAATTGGACAAATTGCTGTAGCCGTGTGGTGGAGTTATGGTCTCGGGGGTCTGATGTCATGGACAATGGACACAGATGAAGATCATCCAATGGAACGTGAATTCATTCTTTGTGAAGGATATGCACTGCTTTTCCAAAGCAATTGGTGGTTGCACACGCTATTAAGAGAGAAACTTTTAGCACTAAGCCCCTCTGTCTCTCTTTTACTGTGTCTGGTATTCTGGTGGACATTTCTCAATGAAAGTGTCTGAATTGTGTTGTGTAGATGTGTCTTGTATTATTTGGTAAACACGTTTAACCATTATTAGATACATATTTATCAATCAGAAGTGTTGTGTTTATATTTGTATTCAGTGTAGTAGAGCTGCTGTCCATAAACACCTCATTACAAAGACAAATGCTTATCTGAGAGATGAGCATTCTGCTGCTGCAGCTGATATTAAAAATAGCAACAATTTCACCCGTATTACAAACCATAAAAGAGAAGAGATGAGTTCACATCACTGTATTTTTTTGGCTCTTTCCTAGAGACCCTGAATGCAGCACTTTTCGATGAAAGAAATCTCTGCTGTTTACGTTCATCACCATGGCGACGTTTTAGGGGGCGGTCGCTGGTGACGCTCATGGAGAGCTCCGAACCAATCTGGGAGAAGCTGTGGCCGGACTGACGTCACTGTTAAAGGGAAAAGGACAGTTACTTGCTGAAACTACTACTAGTGGGGGGAAGAGGATATGGCTGAATACCAATGTAACCTTGATTTACGCACACTGGGGTGTAGTCTTCTATCAAACATTAGCGTTCACCCTTCACGGCATTAACAGACAAGAGAGCAGCAGAAGCCAGCTCGAGAGCTAACGTTACTTTTGGGGGGCGTGTCGCGCCCGCTAGGATCGGGATGATCTCCAACTGCGGGGTGAGTGAATGCAGTCACTGGATATCTAGTTTACTAGCGTCTCAAGTTCGTTGTGGTTAGACTCTCCAATGAGACATTACAGTTGTTCGGTTAGTTAAAGCGCGTTTTAATAACTTTGTGTGTAGCTGCCTCTGTCTATCTCCTCCCGAAGGAGCCCCGCATCCGCTAACCGAACTTACCCCGCCGCGCTGCTGACTGGATATCTAACGTTAATCACATGTGGAAGAACCTAATTACAAATCCTGGCACGAAATATTTGACACACATTGGTTATTGCCTCACACCAGCCAGTATAAACCCAAACTGGAAGGGCTACATTGCAGTATCGGCCTGTGTGCCAGTGTCGTCCCATCCCCTCCTGTGTGTGTCATGTAACGCTACACCCCCCGGCTCCGACCCCGGCCACCGGCCACGGTAACGTTACTACGGCTGTCTTTTTCCACTGCACACATGTCAACTGTCTCCCTGCCATAGACACGCGTTTAATTTGGTCCTATGATACGGTAATGCACTATTATTGTTTATTAAAGATCCAATCCGGACACATTTTAGCACATGTGAAAATCCTCTGCCTTCAATGATAAATGAACAATGTTTTCCAACAACATGGTTCTTTTAATGATCCTTAAATAGACATATATCGTTTATTCCCAAATGGAAATCCTACAATGTATGTATATGTAAATATCTTTAATATTGAAATTGAACTCCTGGATATAATATGTGTCGTATTTGCTTTACTGGCTGCAAACTAGTTGTAATGTCACCAACTATACGTAGGGAAGGAGCCCCTTTAGGTCCTATTAACAGTGAGCACAGGTACGTTTTAGTAGTTACATGTGTTTAACTATCCTCTAAATGCAGTAAAGCTCAGGCACAGTCACCGTTTAAATATGTGTTGATAGACAACATACTGATATTAGATTCACATTTGAAGATATTTCAAATGAAATTAAAAGAGTGCTGTTGGGTTATAAAAGACAATAATTTTAACTTTGATTTGTGGTATTTCTGTTTGTATCTATGACATATGCTCTATGTGGCACTATGAACGGAATAACTCAGGAATATCTGTTGATGATTTATGAACAAGTGATGCTTGCTTTTCACTTCGTAGTTTATCCTCTGTGGAAGAAACCAATAGGCTGTGTTTGGCAGCGTCGTGGACTTTCTCTTCACCCAGCGAAGGTTTTAAACAGCATTAACTCTAGTCCTTTAAGAGCAAATAGGAATGCCACTGAGTGCTGAGTGACCTGCAGAGGTCATAGGTGTCTGCTATATTTACCGGCTCTGTAACTTGATCCCTGGCATTCTGGACCTCTGTGCTCATACAATCCTCTCATACTCTGAGGCCACAGCCTCCCAAGTAGCACCCCATTGCTTTCTGTCTATTGGCCTGGTTGCTCAGAACAACAAGGGTGAGCCTCTGATATACCAACTTAACTGCCACTCTCACTCCCTTTTCCTCTTGTAGGTACCTGTTTGACAGCTGAATTCATGTGTTGTTGGCTATTTGCTCAGCTGTAGGCTACAGCTTACTGAGGGGACGATGTTAGAGGATCGGAGATATTGTTTCACAAAGTTTTGGATCTTTCAAGCAGGAGTGGAAGAAGTTAATACAGCCCTGAAGGGTAGTGTATATTATCAATTGATATGTGTGAAGTTTGCATGAAAGTCGATGCATTTTTTAGAAGCTAGTTGTGATGGTGAAATGTAAGATTTCAAACAAGTTCAGCTACATAATTAAGCTCTCCTAGATGGAGTCAACCTATCAGCTTTCTTTGTACCTTCGCTTTATTAATGCGATTTTTCCGGTTTTGATAATGAAAACTAAGATGGGGAATCATCCATCTTTAATGTGCGTACTTGAAAACCGGAGAATGTGTTGTCGGGCTTATATAATCATTCATGTTGAGATCATCGTTTGTAAAGTGAAACAGTTTGATGCGATACACACAACACAGAGCTATGAGCTGTTAGTTTCCACTATCTCCTTAAAGTTTTGTTCATGTCGCTCTTTCACTGCCGTGTCCTGTGTGTTGAGTGGTATGACATGTAACATGTCCTTGTGTTTCCTCAGGACTGATCAGTGTCACAAAGCCTGTGAGTGTGTGTACGCTGGAGGATAGCAACAGTAGGATGAGCTGGCCAGGAGCCATCACAGTCTATGGGGACTGATACACACCACTGCAACTACAGCAGGTAACAGCCTGACACTCATGCTTCTGCATACTCACACATGCTGTTCCAGCCGAAGGTAGGAGGGCTTTTAAGTATCCCAGAGTACAGTAAGTTTAGAATGACTCCCTATCGTGACATGTCATGTTAGAGTTTGGTTCAGATGTGTCACGGTGGATCGAGCCAGGCCCATTTATTGAAAAGCTCTAATGCTTTCCTGGAAGGGATTCAGAAAAGTTGTAAGATAATTTGCTTTATAAGTTTTATTGGCTTACCAGTGACTCACAGAAATGACTAAAGTTGTAAATGTGTTGTGCGTCATGTTACTGCCATTTGGAGTCTATAACAATAATTGCACGTTTTATCTGCAGCTTAAAGACGCAGATATCAGAGGAAAAAAGATTTGGATTTGAGCCATTTTTGATGATTTTTATGGGGGAAGTAATAGAAAACGTTATTGCAGAAATAGACGATATGATCATTTTATGTTATGCTCATTTTAGGCTAAATATCCCAGGTGTGCCTAAAACTTTGCATGGTATGTACAAACAGACCACAACTGGCCACATTCTTATAGAAGAATGCAAATGTGACCTGGGACACATTGAAGCATCACCTACTAAACTGTCTGTGTGAGCTGAAATACGTAGTAATTCGTGCGAATGAAGCTTAGGCTATCATTATCATCACCTATCACTGTCACGTCTGGTAAAGTTGTGTCTCAGTGTTGCCCCTTGAGGAACAAAAAGGTATTGCGAGAAATTACACATGTTTCTAGCTTGTTCAAGTGCTTACAAATTATGCCTAAATTACATTTACTTATTATTTCAGATAAGCTTATATAATCAGCCACGATAAGCTGCACACACAAAATTGTTTCATATCACCTTGTCAGGTTTTGCAGAATGTGGAGGCACAAAGTGCCTCTGTCTTAATTTGGAGTCATGTCTCTGGGTGACCTGACAACTATAAGTTCACTCTTCTTTGCTTGATGAGAGTGAACTAAAACAGTAAGGATACAAAACCAAACACGAGGTTTAAACCTCGGGAACCTCAGACTTGACTGATAATTCTTTGGGGGTTGGTCAACTTGATGAGATCTTGGTGAGAACTTTCACATTCCACATAGTATGTTGGTCCACTGTATATATATTGATTATCATATATTAACATTTATCAAACTAGCTTTAAAATCAAAAGTGAGTGTCATCGTCTGCATCACGCAGGTGATTGCTGACTGACTTGTCGTGATATGACAGGAGGTAGCAACCCCTGGCTGCCTTAAGCTACGTCTGGGTATCTAACGCCTCTCTCAGCTTCACTTGGTGGGATGGCGAAGATTGATAGGCGTTTCAAAAGATAACAGTGTGTAATTGACCAAATCATTATCTCAATGAACAAACCATTATGGCAGTCAGCTGCAGAGGCTGAAGCATCAATCATTATGGCCTGCAGCGTCAGTCCTCCATGAGGTCGTAGCTACTTGTATGGCCTGTCCTGTGAGTTACCAGCAGATGGTGGCAATAATAAATGCTAATCAGCTGCTACTCTTCTGAAATTCATGCTGTAGCAATGCAATTGTGTTTATTTGAAGGGAAATATGTTGAGGCAGAAACTTCTGCATTCCTCTAGTTAGATATCCCTTTCCTTGTACGTTTGTAGTTGTAGAGGTAAAACCTTATGCACTATTTAACTGACAGGCATCTGACTTGGCTGATGGGAAAACTTAAGTGTTGTAAAAAGTCTCACCTGTAGCTAAGAATGAATGAGGTCCATATGTTGCTAATGTGAACATCTGGTCAAGACTAGTTAACTGACTGAAACTGGTGAAAGTGTCTGTCAACAGGATTACACACAAGAAAACCAGCTCCCATATAATTCTTGTTATAAATGTCTGAAATATTAGGATGAAGAAAACCGGACATAATTCTAACATTTTTCAAACATGTGTCACATGTCATGTGTGAGTGTTTCAGTTGAGGAGTCATATGAGACAAAGTGGGCTATTGGCCTTGGTGGCGGCCTGCACTCTCCAAGTGCCCCTCTTGTACATATGATGCAGTGTTGCAGCTTGCTCTAATGGGCTGAGAGGGAGGGCAGAGAGAGGCGTCAGTGTGGCCTTCACAGACTTCAGCAGTGTCTTATCTGCTCACATTTCAGGGTATATATAGCTGCCTATGAGAATGAGCCAAAACCCAGCACGGCTCGGAATCATCCTAATAGTCTCCATGTGGATTTCTATAATCTGTCTCTATAAGAACAACCGTGTTTTTTATTCTACAATGTGGCACGTGTGTGCTGTTAACAGCTGCTGAACTAAGGGATGACAAAATATAGTCCTGTAGATTTGTAGGTTAAAAAGAACAAACAATGAAAGGAAATTCATCGACAGGAATTACATGTACAGCTTTTCTGCACGACAAACAATGATTTGTTAATTCAGGTATAAATCATTAAGGGGCATTTTGACAGGTTTGAACTGTCAGTTCTAATACTCATGTTTGACTATAAGCTGCACTAAGGACCAGTTTAATACTAACAATGAATCAAATGGCTGTATGCTCAGACAGAACACATGCAGTCTACCCTCGGAGCTCTATGGTGTGCCTTTCAAACCTTTGTTTTTGTTTGACGCCCCCATACTTTACTGTCTAGTTCATTTCTCACCAACGCTTGTTTTTAGTAGCACCAAACATTTAACCTGCGTTCATTACTTGTTCAGCACCAAAGGTCAGACAGACAAAGTTAGTAACTACTCAAGGAGAAGCTCAAGGGACAGATATCACCTCCATGAGATAGTTGATACTGAAATCTAGCCAGAGGAATGCACATTGGACTTACATAAGCAGCATATGAATGCTAATGTTGCTCTGTGCCTGCTGAATGTGAGTATTGCTTGCTAACATTTGCCGGTTAGTAAGGTGATGATGTGTCCATGTGGAGTTTCCTCCTTGTTGCTCTGCTCCGAGGTTGGAAGAAAATAAAAATAAAACTCCCTGTTTAGTTCAGTGCAGCTCATCCTGGTATAATCAGTATTAATCGAATTGATAAAAAGGATAATTTTGAGGACTAAATGACCAATTTGAACTGAACAGAAACATTGAGGGAGGAATGACTGTGACACATGGGAGAGCATCGATAGTGCCTGGTTCCACACCTATGAATCATCAGCCTCATCACACATTCATCTGATGTTGTTCTCAATTTCCTGCAGTAGGAAACACCAGAGAGCAATCACAGCCTTGAAAGCAGCATTTGGAACAAGGATGTTAACCTCCTGCATAGTTTGTTTGTTATGTAGTTACATCCATGAAGTCAAACGACAGCCAATAATGGCAAAGACACATCAACATGATTCTATAGGTTTGTGTATGAAAACATCTGGAATAGGATTTTTTTGTTAAATGTAGAGAACAAAATGAACTTAGTACTTAGCTTAAAAACAGAATTTGGCTTACATAAGCAAAATGTCCAAGTCATGTCAATTGGCAGTTCATGGCACTGAAATATTTTTTTAAATCATTACATTAAATGTGTTGCCATGGTGATCGTTTTCTTATTATCATCTGCCAAGTGTTGCAAGTACCAGTCAAGTATATTGGTATTGATCAACAGTCACAGCAGCACAGACAGACCTGCAATACACCTGGTGGTGCAACCTGGACACATCTTCAGTGACTCTCCCGAGATCACTGGGTGTTTCGGGTCTTAGTCATACACCCTCCCTCGGGCGACCCAGCCGGGGGTGATCAGTCCCCCGA
>CAAKHC010000482.1:27422-76546 GCA_901007825.1 Macroramphosus scolopax
GGCTGCTATTGTCCGCAGTGAAGGTCTACACTCTCCCAGTGCACGTCTATTTAACTGAAGAGATCACAGCACCTCTCATTGCGCTGTCATGACACTGTATCTCACTGTCTTCAGTTAGTTGATTTGCTTCAGTTCACTGAAATGAAGAAATGAAGAAGCACTGTTAATATGTTTAATAGCTTGTAACACTATGTCTAACAATGCACCCACCCTTCTTCTCCTTTGCCAATGCTACTCGCCTTCACAAAGTTTGGTGAAAATCAACCAGATCATCTCTACCTTGAATCAACAGATAATGTCAGCGTAGCAGACGTACAAGGAGACTCACTGGGCTTGCTATGTCTCTGATCAACTGGTTAAATTGTGTTTCTCCCTCTGATCACTGACAGAGGTGGGGAGGGGGAGTTGGTCCAGATTCAGGCTTCATCCCATCAGAAGAGGTCTTAAAGGCAGTAATACAGAGTCAATGAAACCAGGTTCTAGCTGATGTGTTGGCCCGCAGTATGTGTTGGCTTGTCTCCAGTACACTGCCTGTCTGCCTACACCAGATCCATATTTTGAATTATTGATAAACCTGTGGTCACAGAGAGAGGCAGAGAGAGAAAGCGATCAAGGCTCAGAAGGAGGGGAAATGACTATGGGAAGAAGTAGGCACATAACGAGAGTAGGCCGGCTGCCGGGGGAGCAGAGAGAGCGAGAGAAGATCGGGAGCAGTAAGACACACACAGGCAGATTGAAGAAATAGTAGCCTCCTACACTGAACTCAACACGTATCAGCAACACCAGATACTTTTATTTATTCAGATGCTGCTGTGCATGTGAACACGAGCCTCTCTCTGCCTCAGGCATGGCCACAAACAACTGGCTCCACTCTCCCATTATACAGTAGCCATGGGAGATGCACACTGTACCAAGAGGTGGACTTTCAGATTGAGAGGTCTCCTCTATATGTCTATTTCTCACCTGGACTTTAGGATGGGAATAAATTAAGCAGAAGAAGGGCTACAAAACCAAGGTAAAGGCCCTTACTGGGCAATCAGATCACAGCTTAATAATGTACCAGCAAGCATGCAAGGTAGTGCTCGCAATGATGTCACTACAGATCTATTTCAGCAGAATTTGTGTATTGCACTTCTCAGAGTTGCGTGATGTTGGTTCATCATAATCAGCTGCACTCTTCAACAGCCTGTAGATGGGCGCTATAGACCAGAAGTGAGTGTGATAACAATTACAACTTTGACTTCAGTGAAAATGTCCCCTTAAGAACATTGGTTTCAGTCACACTATTCATTCTGTGAAATTAATTTAATAAAGTCTTCTGTTTCTCAGGAGGAGTTTTGCCAAATGTCAGAAATTTACACAAGTTACATCACTTGTGTTATCTGGTTTTGAGAAGCTATCCATTTGAAGGGATACATTCCAAACCTACTGCTGCAAAACAAGAAGGTGTTGAATGGAAACAACTGCATGCAGGCAATGTATTACCTAAGATTTGGTGACAAAGACCTTGAACAGAGCATGTCAAACATACACAGGACATACAGCGTCTCACAAGGAGGAGGAGGAGGAGGAGGAGGAGGAGGAGGAGGAGGGGGCATCAATTGACATGCAAAACACCTGAGGTGATAGGAGACAAGAATCATTATAGCTTAGCTTCATATCAATGCTCCCGTGAAGATATAGATCCATACCAGCTTCCTCAGACAATGTTTTTATTGCAGTTTATTCCTCCAGCTGAGTCAGAAAGAAACTATATTAAGAGAGAATTCATGAAACATTCATTGCACAGGATAATTCACCTCCTTGCGCTTAATTCTACCATTGCAAGTTTATGCATTGCAGTTCTAACAATATAGATTTGGCCACAAATGCATTTGTGATGAATGAATGACTTTCTTTGTGTAGCAGCAGACAAACCCAAATTGCATTAAATGTTCTTGTAATGGGGTCAGACCCATTTGACCCAGGTTTGGAGCAACATATATTCATACCAATAAAATACACCTTTTAACAAGAAGCCTGCATTTGAAATGTCTGTGAAGTTTTACAGCGATGCAGTTGACAGTGTGCACTTCCGTCTGCAAGTGTCCTTTTTCTCCCAGTGGTTTTTGTCAAAAACCACTGGGAGCTGCCAGAAGAAAAGATCAATTAAATGACGAGGCTTAAGCAGTGGAGACAGTCATATCAATGTGCACTTACCACTGCACTACATGCCACACAGATGCAGCATAAACACTGCTGACAGTGATAGAAGACATGCTGTCGACTCTGATCTGAATCATGGAAGATGCTTTACTTAAAATAATGCACTGAAAGGATAAAGTCAATGTTTGGTATTTGCTAATGTAATACATAGTAAGCCTTGAATATATCACATTCATGGTAATTTGCCAAAAGGTGGAACTTCAGAAATGCACATTCTTGCATTGTCTCTTTACAACAAGGTAAGGCTCAGTGTGGTGTCCTAACTGCTGCCTGCACTGTTGCTGTAAAGTATTGATTTGATTGGGGCCGATGAACTAATACAGAGCTTGTGTCTTTTTGTTGTGCCTGCAGTGGATGCAGTCTTCCAGAGGCTCTCCTTCCCTGTGGCTGAGAACCAAGCAGCAGCAACATGTCCCACGTCTCCTCCACCGCCAAGCGCTACGCTGGCTCCTCCTACACCAGCCACTACAGCTCCTATAGCTCCTCCCTAACACCGAGCCTTAGCTCCTTCAGAGACCGGGACAGGCTGTCCTCCTACAGGTCCCCCACCTCCTCTTCTATCTCTACCTCAGGTTACTCCTCCTCTAGCTATCTCAGCAGCTCTGCAGCCCGCAACCGCAACTACAGCACTTCCTCAGACCCAGATCGAAACCGGGGCCGAACCGTCCCACGCACGGACATCCTAGGAAGCAGCAGCAGTCGCCGCAGTGAAAGTCTCAGCCGCACGCCCATCAAGAGCTACACAGGGTCTGGACTTAATGGGGGATCAACCTACACAGGCTACAGTTCTTACTCTTCATCCTCAGCCCAGCCCAGCTACCTCTCTTCTTCACCGGTGGCCTCCAGTGTCTCGCTTAGTCGACGCAAATCTGTATCCCAGAGTGACTTAAGCAGGGACCTGGCTTCTCTGGGCCTCAATGACATCTCCTCCACTTCCTTTACCCCATCTTCTTCCTCCAGTGCCCTGCGGAGCTACCGCAGTCGGACCGGTGATGTCTCCGACTCGTATAGCTCTAACTCCCGCACGGGCTACTCAGGCCTGTCAAGAAGCTCCACTCAGGAGGCCCTCTCAAGAAGCTCCACCAAGGAGGCCTTCAGCAGCAGCAGCAGCAGCAGCAGCAGAGCATTTAGCTCTTCTATGTGGGAGCCGAGCAGTAACAGGGTCTCTGACTCCCCCACCAGGGACTCCACGGTAAGAAAGTATCTGCTGTTCTTGCACATACTGGCTCTAAGGTGCTGCTGTTATTGGGAATGTACTGTCACAATAAGATCAATAACCAGAAGCTTGTGTAATGGAATCTTGTGTGCAGGCACCACTGTAGAAGCTAAGTGGTTTCATTTCCTTCATTTTACACATGGTGAGACCCCATAATGTATTGTGGCTACTGAGAATACTGATTTGTAACCAAATGGGGGCACTATTGTTTAAATAAATATCTATGGACTTGAAGTCCTGCTGTACAAGAATATAACATATTTATAACTAATAAATATTACACTCCCACATGCCTGTAAAATATTAAAGCAACAGTTGAAGCTTTCAGTCTTAATCATAATAACAAGCCGTCCAATCATACGTAAACCAGAGGTCATTAGTCCACTGTCGTAAGTAGCTCTACGGTTATGTGACAATGAGCTCTTAACCATTGATACCTGACCTCGTCCGACCCAGCAATTAGCTAACTTACACCTCTCAGAAGGATCTGCCTGGCTAAGATGAACTAGGTCTGTACGTCTCATCTCTAAGCTCAGTATTAATGACATGGGCTTCTCTGCAGGGCAGCAAAAACCCAACTGACCCACTTCCCCTCTGGATTAATCCTGATAACCACTTACATGGGTGGAGGGGGGAGAGGGAGGGGAGAGTGGGAGAGGTTGGGAGGGGTGGACAGGAAGGAGGAAGAGTGGGAAAGAGAATTGGGGAGAGAAACGCTGGATTTGACTCGCCTACAAGGGAATCTAAAGCGGTTATGAAGCACTTCAATGGGACAGTTTGTAAGCAGCTGAACAAGTTGGTTCCTGTCCATCTTGTATCGCAATAACACTTTAATCTTCAAGAGTTGATATTGAGTCACAGTAGTGCATGAAGCCATGACTCCACTCCAGATCTCTGTCTCTGGAGCTCTTCACCAGGCGATAGTGAGTCGCTGTACTGGGAAGGAGCATGGGCTCTTTCAGATGGATGTGACGAGACTCATAGACTCGGAGATAAGTCCATCATCTCATTCCTTCAGTCATTCCGGCTCATTCTAAGTTAGTGGTTCTCGTTACCTTTGATAGGGTTAAACACCATGACTGTCTGGTAATATGCTGCCCCCTATTGGTTTGGAGTGTGAAATATGAAACGCAATATTTTATAGTCCAAATGATCTCATATACCTTTGTTCCTAGTGATGTAATGTTAGTTAATGCATAATAATTGCACATTTACAACAGCACTGATCGCCGACCCACACATGTATGGATTCCACACAAGTTCAGGGAAATATTATAAACAGAAGAACTATGTGTCAGTGGTGTCCTGCTGCTGTCCATGTTCACGTCTGTCTGGGAGTATAAACCCAGCTTCAGTTGGTCTCTGCCGGAACCGCTCGTTCACTCTCTCTTCCCTCAAGCCTCCTTCTCTCTCTCCTCATTTTGATTTTTAAAATAATATGACTGCTTCTTTCTTGGGCCCACACTATCTTACATGGATTGTTTACAGATTTTGCCAGCCTTGCAAGATTTGGCTGCTCGCAGGAATGCGACCGTAGACATTTTTAACTTGAACGTCGTCTCTAAAATCAGTCGCTTATGCGAACATTAAGTCTGGAGTCCTGCTTCACTAATGTCATTAGTATCACCAGTCTGCTATTTCAAGTCAAAATGGCTCGATCTTGTGAACTGATGTAACTTGACAGTGTGCAACAACGCAAGGTGATACACAAAAATTTTAAAATGACAAGCATATGGCAGCAACCAACAACAACTTTTACAAAGAACCGCCTGCTTGTCATTATATTTTGTTGGAATAATAACCACATTACAGCCATACACTTTCCAATCAGTCAGGCGATCCTGTGTAGCTCATATTAGTCCACATGCAGAGAGATTATTGTGACCTGAATTGACCTACACGTTTCAAAATCCTCAGTCATGAAGGTCATTTCATCATCATGAGAGTGATGACTAACCTACTTTCATGGGGTTGTAATTAATCTAGAAATGAAATACTGGATAAAAGAGTTCCTTGTTGTGTTCTAACAACTAATTTGATGATGTACTAATGCCAGAGCATGCAGTGAATAACTATGTTATTGTGAATAACTAATTAATATTTGCTCAGTAACTGCTCAACCATGCACACTAAAAGGTTGAGGGACAGTAAAAGACTCTACATGTTAACCGGCAATCACTTCCAAGCTTCTGATTTTAAATCTGTGACATCATCTAAAGCAAAATCCCAACACACATGACTGAAGGACAACGGTTGTGGTCTTTGCTGTTTCCATGTAACATGATCACTCAGAGAGAAAGTTAGAAGCAGCAGAATATCTTTCTCATATCTTTCTTCATTCATGTGGACTGAATGTTCTGCACGGAATGGATACAGTAGAAGCAGTGGCGGTGTGACCCGCTTGGGGGCGGGAGGCTAAAGGAAACGTGGCAGGGAGTTTGGAAGTGTTGATTTGAATGACTGGAGGTGCCGTGGCAGCTTTTTCTAGTAAGCTGTATTACGAGTTCCACTCGGGAGCAGCTAGTTCTTCACAGACCTCCACCAACACTCATGTAGAAAATGCTTTTCTTGCTTTGTTAAACTTCAAAATGTGATGGGTTCTTCTTTGGCTCCTGCTACACCAGCTACACCAGTCTATCAATTGACAGACACCTAAGACGTTGTGGCTGTTCAGGAACAAACTACTTATTTCCAGATCTTTGGAGAGGGGCTCGGACAATGTCAAGATAACTGGAAGACGATGGTTGTCTTCCAGTGTAATCGGATGATATACACAGGCTTGACAGTTAACCACAGGGGTACAGCACGGCCTTATGTCAGTGACCGTGTCTACAAGTTATGATGAAAACATTTCACCGTCATCATTTTAAAAGGGGGGGAGGGGGGTAGTTTCTATATATGATTAAAATGAACCTCCAAACTAGTGTTTTGCACCTCTGCTCAATATTTGCAGTCTCTTTTGAGACAGCAGAGACATGAACACTCAACTGTTGAGGCCCGACTGTGTGTGCAACGGGGCCTCATCCTGATTAATGTTTGCTATTGTCTACTCTTTTGAGGAAAGAAGTCTCCCATGGATACAGTGATCATTAAATGAACACCAGCTCTCCTTTGTTGCATTCTGAATGTAAGAACTCATTTCAGCCCGTGTTGAGGGTCTCTTGACTTTGGCAAAGCAAGTTTAACATAATCCTAATAGCACCTTAATGATTGCCCCATGATTGTCTCACCTTGAATTGACAGCCAGCTCTTTGTTGAGGAAACCTTTTAGTCACATTCCAGCAAACAATCAGGCCACCCTGTTTTGATTTTGCCCCAAGTAGGTCTGTTCCTGGTTTGTGTCTAGACTTTCTACTGAGTCAGTAATATTTTTAGACCGCTCTACTCCGTTAGCCACCTTAATCAGTCAGATTATGGTTTGATGAAAACACAAAGTCTGATGTGAGTTCCTGTTTGCTTTGTTCTTTGTTATTATGGGCCCTCTTGATTAGAACGGTTTGTGGGTCAGTGTGTGGCATGTTGGCACACTGTTCCAAACCCATGGACCCTCCTCCGTCAATACTGGGATCTGGACCCGGGATCTGATTATGACAAACGGAGCTATCATATATCACCTGTAGTCCATCCATCTGCACAGGATGCATTGATATTTATCCAGGCCAGGATTATAGTTAACAGCTTTAAGCACTACGTGGACCAGCAAGGAGCATATTTACAGTCCTCTGTTATCATCTCTGCTTGGTGTAAATTCTAATCAGTTGTAAAAGCACCTGAAGCAGCTACTCAGAAGCACCAACAACAGATATCCTCCTCTTTGGCACGGTGCGACTAGCCAACAGTTTTGTTTATTTTATCGCAGCTATTTTGGTCACCTTCCAAAGCTCGTACTGTATTATAGTTGAGGACAAAGGCTGTGGAATGAATCAAGAGCTTTGCTTTGTGGGACAGTTCCCCTCCGCACCACGGTCTGATTTAATGGTTGCATTAGTTCCTGAGAGGCCCAAGAAAGAAGCAGTAACTCACCTGATATTTTATATATTAAAGATATTGTCCTCTTCCTAGCCTTTTCTGGGGGCTTTCAGTCTCATCTGTTGTGTTCTTGCTCAGGGACACTTCGACCACTTCCATCAGTAACCTTCTGATAACTAGACGGCCACTCTACCATCAATGGCTGTTTGTTTTACTACTGTACTGATTTTCTTTCCAACTTCAGAATGTTTCTAGCAGACTTCAATCTGTTCTGTAACAGAGACACAGAAGACTGAAACTCTCCCATAACTTCTCCTGAACTCTGACGCATACATCGACATGGTTTGGTTCGTGGTAGTGTGAATGCTATGGATGAACACTCAAAAGAAATATTTTGTGCCAATGAAGAGACCATCAGCTTATTCTGTCCCGTCCCTCGGTACTTGTCCTCTGACTTCTCCAGGAGAAAATTGCTCAGAGACTGCTGATGGCCCATTTGTATAACTCTTCTACAACTATAACGTTCTTTTATCAGATACAAGCATACAGACATGAACTCTTTGCCCCCTTCTAGTTTTCCACATGGAGTGGACACACACACACTCGCACACATTTAGCCTGGTGATGGTATTTGTTCCTTGGCTGTTTGTTGTGTACACAATCTTGGGCCCGGGTCATGAGATTGCCGTCGGGGACATATTGCACTTCTTTCGCCTCGTATATCTGTTAAGCCGAAAGCAGGACCAGTAAGCACAGTTATGATTACGATCATTGTAATTCAATTACATTGTATTGACTCGGTCTGTAGCAGTTCCTCCTCATGACAAACAGCTGTTCTATTTTCGACTGTTCCAAAGGTCAAAATATAGCCCTCATTTACTGAAAGACATGTAACTGCATATCCCCCAAATCTCCTGGCTCAGTCAAATTCAATCACACGTGTTTGTCACTTGACCATGGTGAAGAAATTGAAAAACACTGATGCAACCCTGTGTGAGTTCCAAATATTACTCTCCGAGAGATTTAGGTGAGCAATCAACAAGAGTTATTTACAGAGAGATGTGTTGGTTCTATCATCAGCAGGAACCCCCTGTAAACAAGATATCACTGCTTCCTCAACAGGGGAACATATGTTTTAGCTCCACTACTTGGATGGATATCCTTTTATATATAACGTAACCTGGTTATATATAACCGCACACATAGTTATCAGCTGTTCTGTGGAAACAGCTTTATTCATCAGAACAGAGCAGCTAACACAAGTGGGTGAACATAGTGAGGACTCACCAGGCATCAGTTGGTTGGAGTATTGGACGTCTTAGGTGATGCAGCAGTCATGCTCATGATTAATATTAGGAATATAAGAACGTGTATTTTCTGGCCTCTGGATTTCCTCCAACTGAACGGGAGCTCCTGTTATGTCTGTAAACCAAGATTATCGAACCACTGAAACTGTACTGACACACATCCATAGACCAGGCATTTAATAATATGTGGAGCATGGGCATAATTCATAATAACATTTCCCTTTAAGTGTCCCATTGAGTGCAACAACACCAGCACCTTGAAACTGGTTGTTTCTTGAGGACACCTGCGCCTCTCCCCTGGGACACGTCAGAATGACTGTTGTGACATACTGCAGAGATTCTTTCAGCCCCCTTTTACTGTCACAATACACAATACTGCGGCATATAATTCCTGATCTGGACTATTTGTTCAGTTCCCCGTCCTGATCATCATAGAGACGTCGAGTCTCCTTGGACGACAGCGTTCGTCCGCTTGTTGCAGCAGCGTGCAGGAGGCGGGGCTCTGACGTAGACGGCAGGCTGGTGGCGGTGGGTGACGTCGGTCGTAGGCAGCCGAGACAGAAGGGGCGGTCCTCCGGTCCTGTATAACGGGATGCGAACACAATAGGCCTGTATGCACGTAATATACTGCCTGTAGTGGCGAGTGGACGCGCGCTGCTCCCGACTGTGTACGATGATACAGTCAGGTGTTTTTATTGCTGTTACCTGGGCTCTGTCACGCTCCATGTGACATCTACACTGTAAGTACAGTCATTTAAAGGGAAATTGACAGCTCTCCTATTCGACGTGATTCGTATTGGTGGTAATCCTGCGAATGAATGAATGACAGCAGACAGAGCGTGTCAGAACCGGAGTGAAACGCCTCATCGTGTCGGTCCAGTCGCCGGGAGGAGCGCGCTGTGGTCTGAACCCTAACCGGTCGTCGGCTTCATTCCCCCGCCAGCATGCCGAGCATGCGACAGTCCTACACGGTGACCGTACCTGAGGAGCCGCCGGCAGCCGCCTTCCCGTTCCTGAAGCAGGAGATGCGGAGGAAAGGCAGCATGTCCGGCTCGGTGCTGGTGTCAACTTTCGTAGGGCTTCTCATAAACCAAGCCAAGGTAAGAGACCCGGAGACATCCTGATCCCGGCTATGATTAGAGCATCTCTCCAAACTAGCGTTATATTCATTCTACTGGGCTACGATGTGAAACTCACATGGTGTAATTCTTAAATGAATGTTTTCTCCATATCTTAAATATCAATATAACCATGTTCAGCTGCAGTTATTGGTGCGCTGGCTGCAGGCAGTGTGGAGGACCAGGACAATGTACAACATACTGGCTCAGGTTCTTCCACAAGAACTCTGTGTTCATTTGGCTGAAAGCAACCAATGGCGTGTGTGTCATTATACAGAGGACTGGGACACATGTAACGGACAGCGTTATGTATTTCGTGGAAATTATGTCAGTTTCACGGTGAAGTGAGTCATTTGCAGAGGTAAGCCGCTCTCTTAAGCCGCTGTACTCCACCGTGCCAGGATCAGTAGGCCTGTACTAGCAGGTCACTGGTTATATAACCCCCATTTAATCCCCATCATAGGCTACACTACAACTGCTCTTACTATACTGCACTTATGTGTCCCCTGTAGGCGTCAAATGGAAATAAGTAAAGACAGAATCAATCCTCACAGGGTTACTGAGTGCACTGGCATTTTAAACTGTCAGTTTCCATATGCACACACACAACCACCAAAGTAGACAGATGTAGGTCTTCAATGTGGAATTAGACAATAGAATTAGATCAGTCATTCTAACAAAAGTTGCTTCTGTTATTTTGTATTGATTTTCTATTGGTTCCTTGTCCAATAATAATGATGTCAGTCAGTAAAAGGACAAATGGTTTGCTTTGCTTTTCACTCTTTTCAAGGTGGATACACCTATTTAAAATAATTTAGATGAATGCAGCACAAAACAAGTCACTGCGACGACATCTGTACGAAGAAGCGGAACATGAACTAAAACATACAAATGTGGTTGAAACTGGGTTCAGTGGTGAGGGTGCGGCCTGACTACCTCTGATCTCTGACTGATAGTGAAAGACACTCATCCTGTCATTGTTTTATATGACTTTTAGAGCCCTGCTCTTCAGAGAGCCTGTCATTGTGTCAGTGTGTGGGTTCCCAAGCAGCAGTGCTGGGTTGAGATGCCATTTGCCGCTTTCTGTTATGTAATGAGAAATCACATTAGAAGACACTTTAGTGCTCGCCAGGCCTGGCAGCTTGGCACCCTTTCTGTTTTGTTGTCACCATCCACCTGCTCCTCCTGTCCTGTCATTGCTCATCTGTCCTCTACTCCTCCCCCACTGTAGACCACAGGCTGCATGGCCGGGGAACGTGCCCGGTCTTCCTCAGGTTGTGTGAGGTTATGCATCCAACAAATGTACAGTATGCGTGAACACAGTGAGAGTGTGTTTGTTACCTCTGAACATCCACAGCAGGCTGACAGCTGCTGGGTAAAGGGTTGTTTTAACTCTACATTCATGTTGAAATGAATAATTGATTAGTCAGAAGAAGTTAAGTTACAATGTGAAGATCAGCTTTGTTTGTTTTTGACATCATGTTGGAGATATCGTATTATATTATTTCACAGTAATAATATTAATTTGTTTCTGATTTCAATATATATAACCAACACGTTCAATTGTGTCTTTTTTATACAAGAATATCCAAATCCATTTTACTAAAACAGGAAATGGCAAGTAAAACCATCATGAGCTGTTTCAGAATCATGTTCCACTTCAGTGGGAGGAACTTTCCAGTAGCGTGCTCACATGAGGGTGGCGTGTGTTTATTGATACTAGGAGTAGTGAGGTGAAGGCAGTTAGTAGTCAGTTATCTACTTGTCAACATCCATTGCGTGATGATCCTCCAGTGTATGTTTTGTGATTAGACATAGAGGCATCCAGGCTTGAGTACAATGTAAACATTAGCCTGTTAGCCTGCTGGACTCCCCTGACGCTGGTGTTTTTTTCCAAGTTGCATTAAAGTCCCATCCGCTCTGTTTCTTTATAAAGTGTTGGAGATTAGCGTGACAGCCCAGGTGAGTTAAGAGGTCTTTCTCAAGGTCTTAGATGGAATGAAATCCAGTGGAGGGGCCCTGTCATAGGATTGCAGAGGCTTTATTTATTTCTCAGAAATACAACCATCTGTGTCTTAACTTGTTTGCATGCAATTGGAAGAAAAGCTAAGCTGTCACCGGACACTGGCTCAACAAGCTTGTTGTTCTTGTTAGCGCACTCAAACGAGTGAGCAAAAGTGTCACTCGTGGTCAACAGTAGAAAAATAGGTAGAGTAAGTCACAGAGAGTGAGAGTGTTTATCATGTGCTGCCAGTAGAGAGACGGGTCAGAACAGACTGTTCTGTTGCTCTCTCTAACGCTGGTTTGCCAGCCAATCAGCAGTTGGCGTTCCCCCCTGCCAGGTGGACCCGGGCAGTCTGCTGCTGGCGGTGTGAAGTTTACTTTACAGAGCAGAGCAGAGAGGGGAAACTAACGCTTGGTGTTGGGCAGCAGGTTGCAGCAGCATTGCCAGTACTGTGATTAGATATCAGTCATCAACAACCCTTGTGCTGTAGCATGCATAAATATCACACTGTTATTACTCTTTTGGTTTCAACAGATACTTTTAATGTTGCATTATGCTGAAAGCAGTTTTTGTAATTGTTGTAACATAAACAAAAAAATGTTTTACGGGACGATTGGAAAGAATATTTACTTCATAACAAAATTAGATTTAAAATTCTTTCTCAGGTGATGCTTTTGGGGTCAGACCAAAATTGTACAGTGAGTCTGTTGGCTTGATTGACCCCATTCTGGATTCTTCCTCTGTGTAAACGTCACGTACCTTAGAAGCAGGTGGTACAGTGACTCTCATGAAGCCCCAGTAGACTCATTTATAGTTTGGAATAAGAGTCCTTCTGTTCTGAAAAGGTCAAGAATGGAGGATAGTTTTAATATAAATGTTTTGCAATAGAATATTGTGTTTTATCCGATACCCTATTTTCTGACTGCACATTTCACTTCCCTAATCCAGCCTGTTGCTGTTTCCTCTTGTTTTCTAAGTGAGTTACCATGTTACCATGGAAAGCAAAGCCAGGGTCAGGCATTCATTTCCTCCGAGTTCTTCAGCTCGCTTTGACCCACGGCCTCTGTTGCAACGCCGCCATCCATCCCCGGGGCCCGCAGTCCTAAAGCTCTGAATTAATTCAACACAGTGGATGAACAGATTTTACGCCCTCCAAGCTGGGAACATGCCAAAGGGACATTTCTGTTGTCTCTTATTGCAGGCTTTAGGAAGCATTTCAACCTGGCCCCTGGCATGCTTTCTAATGCAGCCTCTGTTTCCTGATGCTTTTTAGCCTCAAAGGAGTAAGGTTTCAGAAGTAGCTCACCAGTTGCTCAAGGTGCTTCTGACATTTATGAATGGAGCATTTGTACAGAGTGATCCCCCCGGGCTGCCCCTTTTGTGTACAGTAGTTATCAGCCTGCTCACATGGAACTACAGTGAATGTATGTTTCCTCTTGTGACAGTTTGCCTCATTCATCTCCCGTCCCTCCTCCAACTCTCTCACTCCTTCTTACCTCACTTCCTCTACAAATATATTTCCTTTTAGCATGAATTGATACTTACAGTCGCTGTTACACTCTCAGCTCATTGTTGCAAATGAGAAACTTGTGGTTGCAAACAGGAAATGATCAGCCACCTCCCGCTGCCAGGCAGAGCTTGTTTGTCCCATCCACTGCCCAGACCGTCCTCCTTACACTTGCTATATAAGCAAAAGCTCTGCGTCAAAGGTGCATCTTATATTTTTGGAGTGAGTCGGTGATGGGTGCCGTTATAAGACACAAGGGGAAGAGAGAAAGCATCGCTGTCTACCGAGCAGGGACGTTATTTGACGTGGAGTGATGAGAACATGTGGTGTCTAGCAATCCATCAGCTGTCATGAGATTCTAATTTAAATACACTATCAACCACAGAGAGTAAATTCGAAAGGGTGTTGATGATAATGTAGGATCCCGTCATTGAGAGGAAAAAACCCAAATTAATACAATAGATCAATCGATCAGGTCTTTAAAATCATGTACTCTTCGTTGGTTGAACTGCTTCCATAGGAGAATCACATCAGTGGTTATAGTCTGGGATCATACAGTATCTTAATCCAGTGATTCACACACTCACATTCATCCAGGAATCCTATTGGACACACTGCTTAAGAAATGAACACTGGATTTGTTATTGCATTTTATTTAGTGTCTATCAAACAAATTGACAGTCGGATCATGTAACAGAGAATTAGTGAAACATTTTATGAACAGCAGATCTATTTTATTTAGTTTTAATGTGAAACACCGTTGACGTTTCCTAAATTTGTTTCAATTGACCTTCAGTATAAAGATTGTTCCACCATGACTGATCCATCACTGCAGCTATATTCATATAGAAAACACCCCCGGCAATGTGTTGCAGTATGATGTGTGGCTTTACCCTTGACTGACCTAATGTACATGTGGGCTTCGCATGATGTCACTGAATGATGCTGTTGAACAAGACTAATAATATAATATGCAATCAGGAAGATGGTAAAACTGAAATTCTGAATGTAAAATGAAAACATTGACTGATTCAGGTCTAAAAATAATTCAGGTCCAAAGTCACAACTGCAACAAATCATTCACCTCAAGCTGCCTCTTTTATCTCACACACACACGCACACACACCTGCTCCGCTCTTAGCCCTGTCACTCTGATGTCACCATGTCCTCTAGCATTCCATCCTTCAAAAAGTAAGAGTAGCGTTGCTATAGAGACAGAGCCAGGATGCTGGCTCGTTGCTGTGACGTCGGCCAGGCCGGCCGTAGGATCAGCGAATCGTCAGTGGACAAGCAGGCGTTATCAGAAAGCAAAGCTGCTATTTTTGGGACAGGCTGTTGCATTACTAGGCAGAGTGCAGACATACACTTTCCATACACATTCCAACACTGTGTGTGTGTCTGCGGACGGCTATGTGTCTGTTTACAATTTCAGGAGACGAGAGAGGATTTGTCCTGTACCCTGTCAGGATGGAGTCATCAGTGAGCCAGTGAAGTTTGACAAACACCTCGGACTGTTTGTGTATTTGTGTATTGGTACTAATAGAGTATCGCTGCCAACCACAGTGGGATTTACACAAAGGAGGATTTAAATAAGCCCATTGTCAACTAAGCAGTTGGTTTTTCTACCTCAAAATGCTGAAAAGACTAATTTTCTCCCAGATTAGAGACAGAATGTAGAAGTTATTTTACATGACTACATTACATTTACGTTCTCTCCTTGGTTTTGTATGATAACTGTAGAAGACAATAAGTCAGTGTTTTGTTCCAATGAATGAATGCAGCTGTAAGTGCAGAAAAATGCCGTACGTTTCCTACGTTTTGATGCTTTTCATTATAAATGGAATCTCTTTGGTTGTTGACTAATAGACGTACAAACTAAGTCATTTCTGAACCGTCTATAGTTTATAGGATGTCATGAAAATAGTGAGGACATCCTTTAGTTTAAATGATAATAGAAATATTTAGTTCATTTCGACCCTGCTTCTGCCTTTAGATCCCTGCACTTGAATAGTTTGAATCTAGATCATTAATGTTTCGGAACAGGGGGGTTGAAGAGGCTCTTTATTATTTCTGATCCCTCCCTGCTGCTGCACAGTAACTCTGCCTAGAAAATACAAACTGAAGTTAGCAGGTCCTCAGCCTTTGTAGTATCTGCTGTTATGATCAGAGGGCAGATGACATGCTGGTCAGAGGAGTCAGGAACAGAAACAAGACAAAACCTCAGTGATGCTGCGAGATGGAATATTAACAATTAATTCCAACTGTCACAGCTCTTGTTTTATGAAGCCTAATTGGTGCCTCTGTCTCTTAGTCAGCGGCACAAGTGCATTCCTTATTCAGCCCCGTGCTCTTTGTTATTTCTTCTCCAGCCATTCAATTATGTAACCGTGCTTATGTAATGGCATTTAACAGCAGCTTGTGATGACATAAGTTCAGCAAAGCGTTTTATACCATTTTTTTTTTCTTCTACCAAGATTTTGAAATCATGATAATATGCTTCACCATCTGCTGCGTGTGAATGAACAACAACTTTGGTTTCATGCTGAATATTTGCCTGAGGAGAAACTAGTGTTCTAGTATCCTTTAGATGCAGTGGTTGTGTGTTATCCACTGTTGTTGACGTGCTCTCAGCCGTCTGGGAGTGATAACCAAGAGATAAAGGTTTTCCATGTGTAGTAATGAAGGAGCTGCACGGGTCCATTGTGGTTAAGAAGGAGCTGTCATTGGAAATACGTTCAAGCACTTTGGTCCCGAGCTTCCCCTGTTGAAGGGCTCGAACCTCTGAGACTGGGTGAGGAGCTCACACATCTGGAGGGAGCTCAGACTCCAGCCGCTGCTCCCTCACAGGACAGGGACCCACTGTGGCCCGACTGTGGTACTAGAGGTATCACAAGAGGCAACCTACCAGCTTTTACATATAGAACCTTTAATGTGTAACTCTACTTTTGTTAAATACACACTTTCTGTCCCAGTTCAATGGAAGTGGTTTCAGTTGGCTTTCTGGGGAATGTCAAGATGTCGTTTTGGAAATCTAACTGTACACAGACTGTCAGGGGAAACTGTACATGCATTTACATTTAAACAAAGTACAAACCCACTCTGCCTTCAAGTGTTATAACAGAATATTGTGTCTTGTGTCTTCCAGAACTCAAAGAGTGCCCAAGGCCTGGTGGGACTGAAGAACCTAGGAAACACTGTGAGTACAGCTGACACACAGCAGTC
Organism: Macroramphosus scolopax; assembly: GCA_901007825.1. Taxonomy (NCBI): domain Eukaryota; kingdom Metazoa; phylum Chordata; class Actinopteri; order Syngnathiformes; family Centriscidae; genus Macroramphosus; species Macroramphosus scolopax. Next base: position 43,972 of record CAAKHC010000482.1, read on the forward strand.
CTATAACATCTGTCCGGGGCCATATGCTCGTCTTCTTCTAAGCTGATTTAGGGCTTTTTTTTATACAGAAATCCAGTTAGTGTTCGGAGTGATATCACTTTGTTGATATCTTTCCACACAGCAGTGCTGGCCAGCAGAGGATCTGCCAGGCAACAGGCAGAAGAAGCGCTCCTAAAATAAATGGTGTATGTGTTGCTGTCAGAGTGTGTTCAGTAACATAATCAGAGGGCTCTGGACTATGGACCAGGCAGGACTCGCTCTCGCTGACTGGTTTGAGCTTACCACATTGCACGTGTCTCATGTGGACACGTGACGGGAGCAGCAGTATATACATACTGTCTCTTTGACAGTACAAGTGTGTGATACTTCTTAATACCTGGTATTCATACCTCCTTCGAAGAACTGTGTCCATCATCAGGGATATACAGCTAGGAGAGTATAGGAGACATACTTAGAGTTAGGAGACTCACTGGTTGTTGTCGTCATGGATACCCTCAAGATATAAACTTAAAATCATGCAATCATTGTATAAATATGAAATATATGTACTTAAGTCAATTTACAACATGACTGTTAATTCTAAGTATGATTGGTTTATCTGTGTGTTTTACACCAAAACAAAATCATTTGAAATTCTTCATCATGAAGGGAAGAAGATATCTTTGTAAGTGAATCCCATTGTTGTCTCTGCAGTGTTTCATGAACAGCATCCTGCAGTGTCTCAGCAACACACACAGCCTGCGAGACTACTGCCTGCACAACTCGCACCGCAGAGACCTTAACAACAACAGCCGCACCAACACAGCCCTCATGGAAGGTGAGAGACGTGGAACACAGAGAATACACTCTGAATGTCATTCCCTCTTTGTGGTCCTATTAGATTTGCATATAAAGATTTGCTTGTGTTAGAAAATTGCTTCTCTGTGTTTTTAAAGAAACCTGCACAAAATAGGAGTTTCACCTTTGGTTCATCATCGACCCGCATGTTGTGTTTAAATCCAGGCTCACTGCCAAATGCAATCTAAGTCCCAGCTCCTAACTGACCTGGGTGTCTTTGTTTCGGTAGAATTTGCCAAGCTGATCCAGACCATGTGGACATCATCCAGCAGCGAGGCTGTCAGCCCGTCCGAATTCAAAACTCAAATCCAGAGATACGCGCCCAGATTTGTGGGATACAAGTGAGCTTTATTTCCATTCCACTGTTGTTTCATATGATATCATACATGTTAGGGCTCCTTTGGACCACGAGACTTTGATTCTGCCTGAACTGGTTCATCTGGGTGCAGCAGAGGTCAGAAAGACGGATACTGTGTCTGTCTGTCTGTCTGTCTGTCTGTCTGTCTGTCTGTCTGTCTGTCTGTCTGTCTGTCTGTCTGTCTGTCTGTCTGTCTGTCTGTCTGTCTGTCTGTCTGTCTGTCTGTCTGTCTGTCTGTCTGTCTGTCTGTCTGTCTGTCTGTCTGTCTGTCTGACTGCCTGCCTGCCTGCCTGTCTGTCTGTCTGTCTGTCTGTCTGTCTGTCTGTCTGTCTGACTGCCTGCCTGCCTGCCTGCCTGTCTGACTGTCTGTCTGTGTGTCTTCCAGCCAACAGGACGCTCAGGAGTTCCTGCGGTTCCTCTTAGACGGCCTGCACAATGAAGTCAACAGGGTCACAGTCAGGCCGAGAGGCTCTGTAGAGGACTTTGACCACCTGCCGTGAGTAATAACACAACAAATAGAAAAGAACATTCTATGCACATGCACATTCTTTATTGTTTTAAATGGTCTGCAGTAATGTTAGTTGTAATTTCTTGTATCTAACTGCTGGCAGTCAGGACATAATTTACTCGAGGAGGGAGCGTTGCAACTGTGGGTCCTGCTTGTACACGGCAGCAGGAAACCTAAAGCAGACGGTCACACACATCACGTCGTTAATGTTTCTGAGTGTTTGGGATCATTGCATTCAACAGAACCTCTGCTTTTAATATGTAACCACTCATGAACTTCATGATAGTGTACCAGATCCAAATGCATTTGAAAATCTTGAAGAGGAAAATGCCTTTGAAGCCTTCATTTATGTCTTTATTAGAATTGACAGAGAAATGTTACATGAGTGGGTTAACTGAAAGGAACTTTAATTAGATGTTTTATACTCAGGTTGACTTTGGTTTAATAAATTAGATCTTTCACATATTTGAATATGAAGAAGAATTTCAATATGTGGCATAACAATGTCTTAAAATTAACCTGAGAGAACTCTTGGATCGTACAAACAACAGAGTCTGTCATTTTATTGTCTTAATATTTGAAATGGAACTAGTGGAGACACATTCAGATACAAACATCTCTGTACGTTCTAAACCCCTCGTATCTGTCACTGATGGTTTACAGGACGTAAACAAGGCGAAGGCCCCGACAACAGGACCTGAGATAGACTCATCAGGAGGTTTTAATTTAAGGATGCATGCACCCGTTTCTCCTCCTGTGTGGCGTCTCCGGGACCCGGATCAGATTAATGCTCCAATTCTTTTTCGATATAATTATCAGTTATCTAACTGCTTATTTAAGGGTCAGAGTTAATCTCTGCAACTTTCCAAATCCGTCAATTGCTCTCTAAACAGACCCACTCGGTCTAAATCTGAAAAACAAAGCTATCTGTTTGGCACTTGGAAATGTGTGTCAGGATTGAGAGTGTTTTACAACAGAGCTTTAATAATCCTACAATCCTTATGACACATTTACTGGTCTCTCTTCCACCCGGACATTCAGAATAAAGTATGTCAGATCCTTAAATAGTGGCTTACTACTGCTATTAACCTCCTTAGTTAAGAGAACAGCCTGTATGTAATAGTGAAGCCTCAACAGTCTGTAATGCCCCTTTTCTGCTGCATGTTCAGGGATGAAGAGAAGGGGAAGAAAATGTGGAGTAAATACCTGGAGAGAGAAGACAGTAAGATAGTCGGTGAGTAAACCTCTCTTCAAGTTAGATTTGTCCCTCAGACAGTCATTCATGGAGCTGGAATCAGGTGGTGAAAACAAAAAGTGAATCTTTACAATGTCTTCCAGACCTGTTTGTAGGGCAGCTCAGGAGCTCCCTCACCTGCAGCCACTGCGGATACTGCTCCACTGTCTTCGACCCCTTCTGGGATCTGTCTCTGCCTATCGCCAAGGTGAGTGAACACACACACACACACACACACACACACACACACACACACACACACACACACACACACACACACACATACACACACACACACACACACACACACACACACACACACACACACACACAACAGACAGTGAATGTAAGAACATATCAGAAGGTCAACAGACACAGAAGCCCCTCTTAACAGCAGCTCTCTGGTTTCCTCCTGTACTCCTGTTTGTGCGTTGCTTTATGTGTGTGTGTGTGTGTGTGTGTGTGCGTGTGTGTGTGTGTGTGTGTGTGCGTGTGTGTGTGTTGTGTGCCCGCTAATGTCAATGCATCTATGTTTGGGCTCAGAAGGGCTACGGTGAGGTGAGCCTCATGGACTGCATGCGGCTCTTCACCAAAGAAGACGTCCTCGACGGGGATGAGAAGCCAGTAGGTGTCCAGAACATTGTACACATTAATTAGCCCATTTACCAGCCAGCCTTTCACTCCTCCACTCCCAAGCAGGACTGTTTGGTTGTTTTTCGGAGTCTTGCAGTAGATAAGGCCACAGTGCTTCATTTCACTGAATGGAACCAGGCTGCTTGTAAACAGTGAACCAACTCTACTTCTCTCCACAGACGTGCTACAGGTGTAAAGCCAGGAGGAGATGCACCAAGAAGTTCACAGTACAGAAGTTCCCCAAGATCTTAGTGCTGCGTATCTTTTTCCTCGGTGCTCTGCTTTCAGGAAGTGTATAATGCTCCTCTGGTAGAAAAGGATACAGCCTTCGTCAAAGTGATAGTGTGTGTTGATTGTGGAAATGTTATAGTTCACATCAACTACTGGATTCACTGAATCTGACATATTGTTATCTATTTTAATATAAAGAAATAGTGGCCTCTGCTAATGTGAGCAGAGTCATTTGAATCCATGTTTCTTTTGTGGAAGTACCTTTAAACGTATTCAATTATAGATTCATTTATGACATCACGATGTAATTAGACACACTGAACATGTGCAAGAGGGCTGACTTACATATGGTTGGTAGATGATGGTCCGTTCCTCCTTCAGTGGGAGGAGATTATCCAAAGGCACGCGGGTTTGTGTTCAAACAATCTGCATTAAATAATTCATCGCAGCTTTTTTGTTCCCCAGAAGCTTTGAAATCTTGTAACCCTTTGTTCTCTCAGCTTCACTGTTTCCACGGTTTCTCTCCACTCAGCCTGAGAAACATGAGTCACTACTAGTAAACCGTGATGTTTGATTTGGTTATGAGAATGTGTCATCACGTGTTGGTCCGACCAGCAGAGTACGTGCAGTTATTGCTGCTCTGCACTGAACAAATGAAAAAGGTCTCCTCCATGACATTCAAGAAAGGCTGCTTGTTTATGACAGCTGGTGGTTAAATCATATCTCATCGTCATGAAGAGGATGTTTGTGTAGTTTTGAATCGGGTGAGTCAGGGCTTCATTATGTCTCAACCTCTCACTCAATGGTACGAATGGATGCAACCATTAATGTGGGCTTCCTGCATTGAGAGCTGTTGACAGAAGAGTTGCTCCTTGACTTCCTCTCGCCTTCCAGACCTGAAACGCTTCTCAGAGGCAAGAAGAACCAGCAAACTGTCCACCTTTGTTAACTTCCCGATGAAGGATCTGGACCTGCGGGAGTTTGCCTCTGAAAACAGCAGTGAGTAGTGACACCAGGACTCTCAGATCAGTTAGCAGTCACACTGGAAATGTGCTGACGTGTGATTCTTGATGACACCAAAATGGAAAATACTTGTTTACCTCGAAGTCAGTTTTAGAGACCAATGATACAAATATATACCATATTAGACTTGTTGCTATTGAACTATGTTTTAAATGGATTTTGTTTCTGCCCTGTTTTAGTAAACGCAGTGTACAACCTGTATGCAGTGTCGAACCACTCAGGTACCACTATGGGAGGTCACTACACAGCCTACTGTCGCAATCCCAACTCCGGAGAATGGTACACCTTCAATGACTCCAGGTACGTCTGAACGCAGCAACAGTTCTCATGCACTTCACATCATGAAGCCACATGGAAGCTGGTGATGCTCCTCATCTTCAGTTGCATCCGTTAGACTGCATTTGTGATTGAAATTTAGAGGCTGTGAATATGTATCTGCATGCAGAATATACATGGTTTGTAACACATAGTACACTGCAGCTTTCCTTGAAAACGACAGTTGTTACCATGGCCGAAATCAGCGGAGTATGAATGAGCGTTCTAATGACTGAACTGGCAGATAATCCCACTTCATCATTCATAACGACCCACTCAACTTCTCTCACCTTGCCTGAGTCACACAGCTCTTATCACAGGTCTCATGTGCTTCCTCACTCGTGTAGTGTTCCACTGTAACACCGCAGCCAACACGCTGCCTCTCCAGCAGTTTATAGTCAACAGGAGATTATTCTGTGATGCACGCATAAGATAAATATTTATATCAAATAGTGTTAATTTAATAAAAACTTCGTAGGACAGGTCATACTCATACTACCATGATGAAACTGGCAAAAACGATCCGTTATCATTCATCTATAAAGTGGCAACGTAAAGGCAACAACATGGGTTGTTTGTGTAAAGGCAGTGGGAGTATTGGTGGTAAATATAACATGACTGGATTCATGCTGTGGGATTGTTTGTGTAAACTACAGCTACTATTTACCCAGCAGATATTAGTAACTTGCCTTTATCACATAAGAGACTATTTCCTTCTCCCATTGTTTGACTGTTGATCTTTATAAGAGAAATCAGTGTTTGTTATCAGTGATCACAGCTGTGCAGCTGGTCTCTGTCATTGCAGAGGGTCAACTGGTTGGTTATGGATGTATTTATTAGTATGTAAACAACCTGACTAAGATAAACATTTGTTTAACTGGCACAAGCGTCCTACTAGCAGCAGATGGCTGAATCAACAGACTGAATCCATGATGTCATTCTCAGTAGAGGAACTGTTCCTCAAACGCAGGAACCTTCTTAGGACCACGGGAACTTACCGTGCCTCTCAGCTGGAGGCATCAGGGTCTAAATATGCTGTCAGATATACAGTTTATGCTGCAGGGAAGCGATTTCCTAACAAATATAAATAAACCGAATGAGCTGTGTTGTTAAAGTATTGAATAGAATTTTAATATAGTTTGATTGTTTAGATTTATAGATGTTGAAATCAATTGTATGAAGGTTAGAGTGGCTATAACGCCTCTGCTCGTGCACCATATTAAACAGCCCCCCTCCCTCTTTCTCCAGAGTAACGCCAATGTCCTCCAGCCAAGTGCGCAGCAGCGACGCCTACGTCTTGTTCTACGAGCTGGCTTCCTCCTCGCGCATGTGAGGCCTCCTGGAGGACGGCAGGCCACAGTACCACTCCTGACTGATGGACAGATGGAAAACGAGTGTTGGTGGAACTGAGCCTATTTTGGACTTGTATTTGGACACAAATGATGCACACACATGAAGGCACACACCCCCACCAGCCTGGAGGCTGCTTCTCCCAGAAGAGAGAGCAAGAGAGGGGAACACTCTGGAAGCCGCAGGAACCTTTCCCTCTCTCTCTGGCTTTACTCTTGTTGTCTTGCTCATTCTGGGTGGAGGTGTGTGTTTAATGTGTGTGTGCCTGCGTGTGTGAGTGTGTGAAGCTGACACAGGGCAATAATCCCATTTGACTGACCAACCCGTGAATCCGTCTTCATCTCAGATGTCCCTCTCTATGCACTGCAATCGGAACTCTTATCCTGACTGCGCCTTCTCTTTCTCTTGAATTGATCTTTTTGTTTGCCTCAAACCATTTAACTGACAATTCTTTGAAGTTTTTTTTCTGCTTTGAATTTATATTTTTGGGGTGGGGTCATGACCCCGGCACCATAGTCATCAACACCTCCACTCGGGAATGTGGATAAACTGTGTATAGAGTTTGACTGGAACAGGACTGGTCAAGGTTACAAGAGCTTGCTGGTTTTCATGGCTTTCACCTCCACTGCACCGCGACACTCCCACACCTCTGCTCACACCTTCTCTCTCTCTTTCTCTAAAAGTGTTTGGGAAGCTGGTGGCACTGTGAGCGCCACGCGTCTCAGAGGACGAACGTCTACATCTTGTTTAATCGAATTAGTCTTTCCCACGTGAGGCTGCTACTGATGTTTTAAATGTGCTGTGAATGAATGAATGAACAGTTTGGATCTGCTATGGATTAATAATATAGATGATAATAATGGTAACGACCCTCTTTCATGAGCACGAGGTCTTTTCTTCCTCTCTTGTTTCATGCCATTGAACAACACAGAAAGAATGTTTTAAGAAGAAAAAAACACATTATATCTGTATATTTTTGTATCCTGATGCAATATAGAGAATGTACTATTCAACGGTGCTGAAAATGACACATAACTGTTTTCAGTTGGTTTATTTACCCGGTTTAAAGAGAGAAAAAAAAGTTATTGTTTATGTCCACAGGTAATAATGTGATCATACATATATATAAATATATATATATATATGTCTATATATATGTGTATATATATATATATAAAATGAATAAAGTCAACAAAAAATGATTCTGCTTTCTTGATTTTTTCTTTTATGAAGCTTTTATTGAGGTAAACTTCCATGTTGAAATGGAAAAGAAACAAGAAGACCACAACTGGGCAGAAGCTGGGAAGAAGTCAGATGAGGGAGAACATCTGCACTGACCGGAGATGTTAAAGGTTACAAATAAATGTTAAATATGAGTGAACTTATAAGCATTCTTAGCATTTAACAAGGTAACTGAACATTTCATGTTAGTACAGTTTATTATTCCAAGCAGAGTGTTTTTATATGTCTGGAGTAGATAACAAGTCTGGAGTAGATAACCTCAGTACAGGAGTGGAGACTGAAAATCGACTGACTGGAAAATATGGATTGAAGAATGAAGCACATTGCAAAGTTTGGAGTGTCAATGAGAAGATGACAAATTCCTGCAGCATCTTTAACATCTGTTGTTCATCATCCAGTTTCCAGCTGCCTTTGTTTATATTTTCCAGCTATAAAACTTTGAAATATTCACAAAAAAAAATACTATTTACAATATGTTGAGCAATAGTACTAATACATACTAATAGGATCAAATGTACTCATTGTGTCAAGAGACAACTTTTCTTTGGAAACTCTTATTTTGAAAACTATGTATTTTAGATTCAAAGTGATTATTCTCAGGGATGCACAACATCCTGAAATATATGTTCATATCTTAGTAAGGTATAGTACTGTCATGCTCTCACTTTAAGGATGCTTCAAGTAAAAACTGGCTCTACTCATTAAAATCATGAAAGATGTGTTATAGGACAGAAAAAGGATGACAAGGATAAGAGACGTATATCCATCTGTCTTCCAAGAGGACACACACTACTGTGTATATTATACAGTCAGACAGAAAGCTGCTTCAGTGTGTGTGAGGCTTGATGATGAAGATATGTGATGCAGTCATGAATAAAGACCTCCACCTGCTCCTCTGACGCTGCTCCACTGAATGAATGACGCTGGACCATCGTTTCCTTTTCTTAAATAAACCTGTGCCGTTATCTTGGGAATATTAAGTTATGTTTACTCGAGATCTGAATAGAATTATCTGAGACAACAACATTTTTATTTAGGGATTATGAACTCAAGAAAATATTAAAATGATCTCGTTATCACGGGTTAACGGAGTAAATCAACGCTTTAAAGGCTTCCGTACCTCAGTCTGACTTTGTTTCCTCATTTGGAAGTTCAGGCAGCTTCAGCTGCTCGAGGAAGAGGAAGAGGGAGACTAAGACATGTTGAGGATCCTGGTTTGTGGGGCTGTGGTGTTTCCAGGGCTTTTCTTCAGCCTGAGGAAAGTACTCAGATCTACTTTGACCCACTGGACCGATGCCGACGTTGTGTTAGTCAGCGAGAGGTCAGCACTGTCCCGACGCTTCGTCCGTAGCGAACTTCATTTAAAAATGCGGCAGTTTAAGTATTTCTCACTTATGGATCGATCCACTAACTTTACTAACATTTGACGTTAACTTCTGTCATGTGTTGGTGAATTCGGCAGCAGTGTTCTATTCATAAAGAGTGTCTCTCTCTCTTCCTGAAAATACACAGTGCCAGCAGTGAGCATTATAAACTAATACGATAAGCTTTTAGTTATACTAATAGGCTTCCGTAGCAACGGCGTTTAGTTTGCTAGCAGACGCGTTCAATCATGTTTAAGTCATCTTTCATGGTGTACTTGTCGTCGAGTGAGACGGGCAGTAAGTTATCGATATCCTAAATAAATGTTCAAGTATTTGAATGGAGTTTGGTCTGATTGAGCCGACGCGACCTCAGGCTGGTGTCTCTGCTGCCTCCCCAGGCTCGTGTCTGCCATCCACGCCTTCCTGGCTGCAGCCGCTGGAGCAACAGTCGTCACATCCTGCAGGGATGTCATGACTGACAGGTAGGAGTGTTTACATTTACTGTGTCAATGCTTTTAATAAAGCTATCAGGCAAAAAACTTAAACTGGGTCACGTTAATTAAGTTAGACTTACTGTCTCACTATCCACAGCCACTGGCTGGTCAACGGGTTTGTGTTGTTCGGAGCTCCCTATATGGCCTGCGACATCTTTGCCATGTACCTGAGCCACTACCATACTCAGAGGGTCAGAGGTCACGCCATTTCATACAGCTGCCACTCTCTTCAGACAGTGAAGGCTTTCCTCACCAAGGACTGGATGTTGGTCCTCCATCACCTGGCGCTGCTTCTCATTTTCATGCCCATCACACTGGTAAGAAATCAGTGTGTTTGTACATGTGGTTGGTCTGAGTAGTATGAACCACCATCACCGTTGCTGACTGCACTGTGTAATTTCAGTTCTTCAGAAGAGGACTTGGGGATTTCTTCATCGGTTGTCTTTTCATCACGGAGTTAAGCACTCCTTTCATCTCGCTGGGAAAGATCCTCATCCAGGTAAATATCATCATTTACTCTTGTTGTATCCTAGTTTCCCTGCCAAGAGCTCTGTGACAACTGATACGGTCTGTGATGTTCAACAAAACAGGAGGAAAATAATAAGTTTTGTATTCAAACTCAAGTGAAAGTCTATGAAGCTTCAGTGTCAGCAAATGAAGGTTGGGTTGGGAGTTTACTTCTTTACACTCATTCGCCCACTCTTGGCACACGTATTGTTGCTGCTATGAGAGGTTCAAAGCTGCTAACGCATTCTTAATCTGAATACTCGGCATCAGGAGCAATTAGGGGTTCCGTGTCTTGCTCAAGGACACTTCCAGTCTCTGGAGGAGCTCTACAGAGCCATGCCGCCCCGCAGTACCATATAATGTATCGTCCTCTTAATAAAGTCTGGATGAAGGTCCGCTGCCATCAGTAAAGCTACATTTGGAACCTTGAGCTTCAGTTTGTCATTGTGGTATTCTGCCAGTGACTGAGATCATTTCTGGGATATTCAGATCATTTGGTTGGATTATTTCAGTTCTTCCAGCTACTCACATTCTCTTCATTTCTGTTTCCCGTTGCTGATAACCAGCTGGGCCTCGATGACACCAGGCTGCACAGAATCAACGGCTTCGTCGTCCTGCTGAGTTTCTTCACATGTCGGATCTTGATCTTCCCTTTCATGTACTGGATGTACGGACGTCAGTTTGGGATTCCCCTGCACAGAGTGGCCTTCCATCTGCCTCTACACTGCAACGTAGGGAACCTGGTGATCCTCGCGCCGCAGATCTACTGGTTCATCCTGCTGCTGAAGAAAGCTAACAGACTCTACCGAAGACAGAGAGGGAGAGAAGACAAGCTGCAGACAGACTGAAGACTGAAGGATCCACACTGAGATGAGACACAAAGGAGTGTTGAGAGAAAACAATTCAAGCTGTAATTTAATTTTTGAGAAAACTACATAAGATTGTCAGACGTGTATAAATCTTTTGACACTAATTTCTTTAAATCATTCTGATCGTTTCATCCTACAGTGACCTGTTTTCTCTATAGGATTATTGAGCATGGCCCTCATTGGGACCAAGAGCGGTGCTGCACTACATGATTATGCCCTGAATTATACTATGAATCATATTGTTTCCTCACAGGAAGTGATTGTTAACTGTTACTGTGTGACAACTGTTATACAATAAATACAAATTAAACTGTGTTGGTAATGATTCTGTACTCCTGAAGGGGTTTGATGAAGGGATAAGACACACGGTACCCAGTGGATAATAGATGAATAGGAGCATGAAGTGCAGATTAACTCCAGCAGTTCAGTTCAGAAATGAATCTTCCTGAGGCAGCACAAAAGACTTCTGAAGGGAATTGTTAGTTCTTTATTCACCCAGATTCCCAACCCAGTGCTTAATCTTCTCCTGATTGTGGACATTGACAACTGAAATTATATAAAACAAACAAAAACTTCATTCACAAATCCAGGAAAAGATAAACATCAGTGAAAAACACGTTACAAGAGCATTAAGCTGCAGATGACACGAGCTGAGCGATCTTCTGTTGTAGAACAGTCTTCATCTCTTGGTTCTCCAGGTTGTCGGTGATGGTGGAGAAGAAGTGCCTGGTGTTGTCGCTCTCCAGGTGGCTGCTGCTTTCTGGGAAGGCGGCCATGATGGCCTCGTAGTGACTGAGGATCTCCAGACTGGCCAGGAACAGAGGCTCACACTGGCCTCCTGGCATCATCACCTGTGAACAATATGAAGGAGTTGAAGAAACTAAAGACACCAATTCGACATATAAAGGGTATTTTAAAAATTTAAGGGTATATAAAATTTTAAGTTAACAAAACATCTGGCAACTTAAAGCCAAGACACAGACATGAATTATCATTAATAATTGATACCTGGATGTGCTGAACATGACAGAAGAGCTGGCTGAGAACAAAAAGCACTTCCTGGCTCAAAACTGTCTCTTCCTTTTCCTCAACTTGTGTCTCTTCTACTTTTAGAGGGGAATCTTCTTTGTCATCTTTCGAAGAGTTTTCAGACATTTTAGAAGCTTTGAAGGAACTGCAGGACAGATTGGAGTCTCTGGACGTCTGTGCTTTTGCAGGGGTTGAAGCAGACACAGTCAAAGAACCAGATGAAGGCAGGGACAGCTTGGCTCTAAGTGAGTTCATCATCTCCCTCACTGCGTGGGCGTATAACCTGCCAACATGGGCCCAGCTGTCGCCTCTCAGCCAGTGGGAACAGCTGGATCCACACAGCAGCTGCAGCACTCTGAGCAGGAGGACTGACAGGCAAAGCTCAAATGAAAACCTCCTCAGGTCCAGAAGGGGCAGGAACTCCACGTACTCCAGCGAGAACGGAACGTGAAGGCGACCTGAGGTGATCAGCTCCTTCAGCGCTCTGAGCAGCCTGTTCCACTGGGAGACGGAGCACCAGGGCAGGGTCTGGGTCAATGCCACCAACAGGCCTTTGCTGAACATGCGGATGTGGTCGGGCCGGCGCTGGTCCAGGGAGAGACGGGACAGCATGATGGACTGCACCGAGTCGGATAAAGAGCAGCACTCCATCCAGGCCATTAGACCTGTGCCCTGGCCATACTGGGGTAGGTCCAGACCTGACCACTCCTGCAGAGGGTGGAGACACCAACATAGAGGATAAAAGATGTATTAGCAACAGATTCAACACAGCTTGTGACAAACTATAAAAGGTTTGAATATCTGCACCAAGAGACGTTGGCAGGCTGTAGATATCAACAGATACAGTCCATCCACTGGGTTGGGCTGTACCTGACTCAGGACATTCACAGGTGACTCTTCAAGGCTGAAGGAGCGACTTAAGAGTCGTTTTGCTTTTATACAACTTACATGCAGTTATGAGAAATCGTACTCACAGTTCAGTCCAGTGCAAGACTGAATTCAAAAAGGTAAATACTGACAGTTCAGTGGGAGGTGAGACATGTCTGCTTTCCAATAGTTTAGCTGACCTGTCTGCATTCAAACCTAAACCCAATGTACTGTGGTGGTACAGCCCTGCGGTGGGTACAGCCCTGCAGTGGGTACAGCCCTGCAGTGGGTACAGCCCTGCAGTGGGTACAGCCCTGCAGCCCTGCAGTGGGTACAGCCCTGCAGTGGGTACAGCCCTGCAGTGGGTACAGCCCTGCAGTGGGTACAGCCCTGCAGTGGTACAGCCCTGCAGTGGGTACAGCCCTGCAGTGGGTACAGCCCTACAGCCCTGCAGTGGGTACAGCCCTGCGGTGGTACAGCCCTGCGGTGGTACAGCCCTGCAGTGCATCCCACTGGCATGGTTTTAACTGTGGCTCACCTTTATCTGAGAAACACCTTTCACTATAATCTAATACAACAACAGCAGCACAAACTGCATCCAACATGACCACGATGTTACATAAGAGTTCTCTTATACTGTTTCAGTTTCATATCAAACTGCTGTGTTGGAACTCAGTGTACCACAGAGGGCAACTGCACAAACAAACCTGTCATCACTGAATCTATGAACACCGGATATCCAGGTGTCACTTTCCACCTTTGGTAAAATCCTCCCTGTAGGGAAGAGGAGACATGACGGAGACAGACGGGCTGGAATATATTGATCTGCATGAGGCCGGCTAAACAGTGTACTCAGGACATGTACGAACAAACCTTTAATACAGAATCTGAAACACTGAATCACCCGTCACCACCGACCTAATCACACTCATAATGCCATCACATTCAGTGGCTGCTTAACGAATAACCAGAAAGGGTGCTGTTAGTGTGCAGTCGACCCTTTATTCGCATTGCTGCTGTAAGTGAACTTATTAATGATGGAAGACAAAATGAGCAGCGACTGTTGGTTCTCTTAACTTTGAAAATAGATGAACCACTTACAGACAGCAGCTACAAATACTGGAACTGGAGGAGAGGATCGGAATCCGCCATGTGATTCATAATTCACACTGGGTGGTGACTCACTTCCTCTGCATGTGATTTCTAGTGTTTGTCTGTCTTAGAATGGGGATCAGATAGTTCTGGTAACCCGTTGCATTGTGGATCTGATTCCCAGTCAGCAATGTGATTGTTAATCTCCAACACGTCTCTTTATGTGGCCGTCAGCTTACAATAACTGTTGGAAAGTTTGATTATCAAAAATGAATAGACTTGAATTAGTTTACATCTAACATGAACAATTCTTCTGTTCTTCTGTTAATGTGTCTCTGTACTGCAGTGCAGCATGAGCAAAGGTGGACGCCCTTTACATTATACATTAGTGTTGGTGGAGGTCTGTCATTCCTGCGAGACACAAAACTAGCCACTTCTGAATGAACCTTCCAAAGACGAGAGTCGCCTGAAGTCCACTGAACCGCAAGCGAGAGACAGACACACCTGTACTTCATCTACGGCACAGACCGGCTGTTGTTGTGTGACGGGATTCAGACAACTTTGCAGTTACACTGTCCAGAATTTAAGATTACAGAGCATCTGGGAAGTGATGGCCAGTTAACATGTTAACTGTTAAGAGTTAATGAGCCGCGTCTCAGTCGTTAGGAAATTCCTCAGGTAATATTACATGGACATTTAGGAAAAAGCATATTTCAAACACTTGCTTCAAGGACTATGTGATTTATCAAGATGAGGATTTGCATATATTATGGCCATATTTCAAGAGGAGTTCCTACCTGCTCAGGTAGATCACACACAGTCAGTAGAGACGATGGCACCTCGTTTTTGAAGTGCTCCCCCCATACAGGTTTCAGGTGGAAGAAAACAGTCCAGTCCAGTCCCTCCATCTTGTTGTAGAGCCAGAACAGAGCTCTGGACCATCTGCTGGGGTCTGCCGCCACCTCTGCACCCGTCACCTGAGCCAGCCTGGTTAGAACTGACACCAGCAGCTCATTGGTGTCCATGGACCAGTGGTGGACAGCGCCGTCTGGTGGCTGCTCCCAACACCTGGCAGACGATCAACAGTTTAGAAATCACACAATCAAATAAAAACGTGAATCTGGAATCCATGTGGCTTGAAGGCTATGAGAGTAGAGAGCGGGGGATTGTTTGGTGTGGTCAACCTGAGAGTCTGGTTTTGCAGCTGGGCCAGTACATAGAGCAGAGGAAAGGGAGAGCAGTCCAGCACCCAGTGAGGAGAAGCGGCTGGTTCCGGGACATCCACACACAAGGCAGTGAGGAGAAGTTGCAGACTCAACTCTAGATCCACCGAGCTGTGACCTGGAGGGAACATCAAGACATACATCAAGACTCAATTGACCAAAAGCAATATATGTAGTACTTCTATACTGTGCTAGAAGTCCTTGTCATTTCTCAGCTGTGGAGAAATGGTCACCAAGTATTTGATGGTCAGGATTAAGAGGGACTTTTTAAGATCAATGTTTGTTTTCACAGCTCTTAAGACTACTGACATGACATGGCAATAAAGATTCATGTTTTAGACTACTATTTGCATATCTTATTTTCATTAGGTCATTACTGCAAATAATCTCATGAAATACTGTGATATGGATTTAAATCTCTTTCCCCAACCTCTATCGCACGGCTTTCATTAGCAAATGGAGCCTGCTCAGGTATCATGCAGTTGGTTTAAACCACTTTGCGATGATGTCGTCCACTATGATTGGTTTGGACAAACCCAATAAGATCTGAGCAGACTTTATTTGCTGATAACTGAAGGGGTTGACGGCTCCAACCAAGGCTTCATATACTACTATTCTACTATATATAACATAGATGCACGTCCTAACTAAGCTTTCTTGGAAGCTTGGTAGGAGACATTGCAAAGCTTTGAATAAAGAACATTAGAGAACACTCACTCATGGAGGAGAGGTTTGACAGGACAAAGGTGTTAACAAGCTCCTGAGGTGATAGAAGCCTCTTTCCTTCACCCTCAACTGTCATGAATGGCATCATCAACAGACTCAGAAACTTGATGAACTGCTCCTTTTCATTGGCTGACAATGATCTGGTCCTGATCATTTCCTGTAGACACCTGCAGATTAGACTACCACCACCCGGTGGGTCATTTCTTCCATCCACACTTTCATCTGCCTCTTTTCTTTGCCTCTGTCCTGTGAGTCCAGGTAGCTGCTGCAGGATCAGAGCCATCAGAGCAAAAGAACCTTTATTAAAAACTGCTGAATGGCAGCAAGATCTCAAAGTGGCCTCTGGGTTCTGAAAAGCCACCCTCGCTACTAAAGAGACTGCTGTGCTCAAATTGCCCTGTGACACAGCAGCAGATGCTCCTCGCCCTCCCTGGGTGATGCAGTTGAAGGCCATGTTGAGCTCCTGGTCAAACCCGTCAGTCACAGCAGAGGGGACGGTGCACCCAAAGAATCCCCTGCTGGACATTTTCAGCATGGAAGCTAAAGCTTTATTCTTGTCCTCTAAAGAAAGTGCGGCAAAAATATCTGTGATAAGCTTCATCAGCTTCCTGCACTGGCCCACACTGAATGTCTCTTTGTGGATTTTACTTTCGAAGGTGACAGCGAGTTCGATCAGCGTGTCCAGCTGCTGGAAGGCTGCCTGGTTCTTTTCCAGGCAGTCCATCCACTGCTCATCACAGGCCGCCCAGCTCTTCTCAGTGGCAAATAACAGAGCAAAGTTCTGATAGTCCTCCAGGCGGTGACTGATGATAGTCATGACGACCCTCGCGTTCACCTCAGGGGTGCTCTCTATGGTGGGGAAAGACAGTGACTCCAGCAGAGCTCTGAGATTATTCCTCTGAACTTCTTCCACCTCAGCCAAAGCTTCAATCACATCTGCTTCTTTTAGAGCAGTCAGGAATCTTTGGACACTTTGCTGTAGTCTGAATGTTGTGTAACTTGGATTAGAGCTATCACACACTTTCAGCAACCCATCGTTTTGCCAAAACTGGGCAAGTTCTGTTACAATCATGAAGGCTTCAGTAAGCTTTATCTGGTTCGGCTGAAACTGAGATGGGGTGTATAAGGCACAGAGGTCTTGTTGAGCCTCCTGAATACATTTCGGACTCAGTTTCTCACTGTTCTTCTCTCTGATACTGACGGCTTTCGACAGTAAATGCATCTTATCTTTGGTTGAAAGAATGATTGCTTGTTCTATCAGGAAGGACGTGTGAAGAGCATCTAGAGAAATGGAGAGGGCAAGGAGGCAGAGCTCTGTCGTAGATATGTGATCTTTCATGTCTTTCAGTGCATGAAGGAGAATTGACAGGACGTCTGTGTCAGGCGAGGACGCTGTTGTGTCCAGTTTCATCCGCTTGGCGGCCTGAGGAGACATTCCGCCAGTCTTATTTGTAAGACGGGCAAACTGGTTAGCGAACATCATCTCTATACTATCCTTTCCTCCTGCTACCTGGTGATCTCTGCCTTTCCACAGCTCCCACCACAACTCCAGAAAGAAGTGGACATCACCATCACTAATAGGACTGCTCTTCACATATTGCGTCAGTCTTTCCAGTTCGGAGCAGATCTGACCAGGAGGAAGGCAGAGGAGGAAACGGGCAAACATCTTTGTAGCTGACAAGGACTTTACCAGCTCCAGAAGAACAACATGGTTGACCTCAGGAAGGGCGTTCTGGATGGGGAAGAAGGGGGACTCCCTCCACTCTGTCTCTACATCCACTCCAGTCTCCCTGCACAACAACTTCAACCACACAACACAAACTAATTTATTTTTCCAGCAGTCAGCCATGCTGCTGATAGGACTTTTGAGATTCTGCTCGCCACAGATTTCTCTGACTGCATCCAGGATTGGACTCCCCACCCTGCTCCAGTCATCTTTTTCAAGGGAGCACAGGCTGGACGGGAGACACAGCTTATTAGCCAAGAGGAAAGCCCCCTGAAGAACAGCTGAGTCTGGAAGATAAAAAAAAAAAAAAAAAAAAAGGATCAATATTATGGCATTGAACAAGATTTAATTCACACAAAGATATGCACTGGAAATGCTCCACCAGCTACTCAAATCTGAAAATAGGCTTTTTCACAGCAAATACATCTACATAAGTCATGTCTATGTGTAAGTGAGCCACCAAGAACCACACCAGGATCCTGAAGCTGCTAAATGGAATTCAGCTATCATGAGAAATGTTATTTATACCAGTGCATTTTGTACTGTGACAAAAATAATCTATGAAATTAGTTCATTCAAGTTAAAAAGACAGTTACGGTGCCATTTGTAATTAATATGTCAATAAATTCCAGCTGCTACACACTGTGTCAAACCCCTTTTAAAACAGCTGCTATAGATGATATATTATAGATGTTCAGAAAGTTGATGAATGAAACAAAACAAGATAAAGTGTCTCAGTAAAGTTCCAGAACAGCTTCATTGAATCGTCTCAGAGATCTAACACATCTCTGAAACTCTACTGCAGCAATGAACAGCGTGGAGCATGTGCATTAGCTATGTATTAATTTCATTTGGCATCTGTCTGTTCGTACCAAGAGGAATATGTGTTATTTTCTAGTAACACAATGATTAGTTGATTGACAAAAAACTCCATGACAGTTATTATCAGTATAGTTTGAGTCATTTATTGAATTAGATGGAATCAGAGAATGATTTCAACTTTATTAGTGTGAGGCTTTGGTTCTATTATTATACACTGAATGTGAAATTAGACTGGGATCTATGATTTTCGTCATATTCTGACATATAAACGTGTTTAGGGTGTAATAAAATTGACTTTACCTTTATCCATCGCCAAGGCCGGCTGTTGACAGTATCTGAATGCAGGTAGTTAGCTAACTTCAGTCAGGTTTATAATTCCCATTAATAAGCTAGGTTACAACAGCGAACCATTCAGAAATCCCAGTTAGTCCACTTTAACAACAAAACTGGGTAAACCCGAGGAGTTTAGTTTGTATACGTTTTGAAAGCATGTCCTGCAATGCGCCTTTTTGACTGTATAATATTGAAAATAAAGAAAAAAAAAGAAAAAAAAACATTCTGTACGACGGACTTCCGGTGTTCCGCCTCATCGTGTCGAGACAAGAGAAACCTGCTTGGAGTGGGGATCATTCGTCCCCACAGCGCCGCCGCAGGTCACATTGGGTACTGTAGGTTTGCCGCAATTAGCGAGTTTTAAGCGCACTCACTGAAGAATTCAAAAAGAATCTTTCCGAACCTGTAATAAGGAAATATAAGTCAAATTATTGCCTTAGTGATTTCCTCTACAGAGACCATAAAATAATCTTAAAATCACAACCAGCCCCACAAATGACACATTTTGTAAAATAGGACAACATGTGTAAATATTTATATAATTAACAAGATGTTTAAGTGACAAGTTTGTTTTTTTCTGAAATATTTTTCCCGCTGATTTTTCTCTCCACCTGCAACTCACGTAATGCACGTGGGCAGTTACGGTTTTTTTTATTCGAAAATGAAAGCGAAACCTAGTAACTGCCTGCTCGTTGGTGCTCAACTAAAAAGGAGAGATTACTTTTAATAAACAACTATGGCTTTACTCTTAAAGATATTGATCTACTCGTATCTATTTGCAGGTAAGTCACTGTCTATAGATTTAATATGGATTGAGGAATTAAGCTGTTTATTATTACAAGTTAACTCATAAGAAACCATGAATGAAATAACTACCATGCTATGTTTTACTTAACTGGACTATATATACACGCTATACTACTGTATACTATGCTATACTTATTAGAATATTTTTACTCTATAATTCTATATTCTAACTAATTCTGTGTGTCTCTCTCAGGTGTTCAGTGTGTCCAGAAGATGTTGTGGCTCCCCTGTACATTCACTGATGAAAGTGTGTCTGTGAATAATGAGGGTCACACTGAGACTCAGCTCATCCACAGACCCAGTATGCTGCAGTTTGGTCAAAAAGGAGACACTCCTGTCAACCCGCATGCTGTCACTTTCCTTGTCACCGGTAAGACCTGTAGCCTTTAGGCACAACAGTCTGAGAACATTTCTATATTACTTCATGTCCATTGTGGTCTGTTCTGTTCAAGGTTCCAAGCTGGACCTGCGGCGATATGTGGAGGGTGTGGAAGAAAGGCACATGGAGTGTGAGATACGTAGGTACAGCACAGAGGGCATTCATGTCCGCTGGCCTGTCCAGGAGCTTAAGGAGGAGTATAACCGCTGGTTCTGCTGCACCTTGAAACACACCAATGGCCTGTTTACTGTCATGGGATTCCTCAGACACCCATCTGACCAACCACCCCCTGGACAGCAGGACTTCCGCCGTTGGCCTGCTATCGGGGACACAGAGATTCTCACCACAACAAGTAACAATCCCCACTGGTACCAATATTTCTTGTGATTGTGGGCCACTCATCTAAGGACAGAGTGTGTCCCACAGTTTGCTCTTTGTAGCATCGAAGCATTGTAATTTGAGATATAAATGAAAGTGAAACTGTGACCGAAAATACACAGCCTGTGAAGTGTGAACCGATGCTGAAACAACACATTAACACACGCTCTCTATGTGCCTCTTTCTTATGACTTATATATTTTATAGTCGCCCTGGTCATGAAAACACAATCTCCATCAGTGGGAGCAGGTCTGGGGTCCCAACAAAAGCTCCACTGCCAGTTCGCTGTCGACCACAAGGGACCAAACATGACTGCGGAGTGGCACTGGCAATACCGAGGAGAGAGAAAGAGACTCTTCAGTCATGCCAGCCGCACAGGGCAAACACATGGGACAGGAGTTGGACTGAAGAGTCTCGCTGGCGGGGATGCCTCTTATAACCTCCCCTTCACAAAGATGAGCCATGAGGGGACGTTCATTTGTTCCTTGTTGGTGAATCCGCTGTTTGCCAGTCTTGATATAAGTCTGCACATCGAAGGTGAGAACGAGTCAAAGAGATGATTTTACTATCAAAAGTCGTTATTATATAACGTTATATTTTACAAAAAAAGTATTAAAGACCCACTAACTTGCTATTTTGAGCTTTTAATTGCATCTCCTGATGTCCATCAGTAGATTGAGATTACCTTTGTCCAACTGCTATTCTCAAGATTAACTATTAACTTTAATGCTGTTGCAGTTGCTTTAGTGCACGTTGTTAACAATAGATTCAGCTGTAGGTTTGGTTGTAGTAGTGGCACCTGCAGTAGTGTCAGTACTACAATAGAAATAGTATATACAAAGGTAGAAGCACTTATATAATATGTAATCACAATATCTATTAAATTGAGCTAAAGCAGGACATGGTAAACTGGAAACATCAGGGAACAGCTGGCACAGGTCTGGGGAGATCTGTTCATGTCCAGGGAGCATTAATCCTCGTTCAACCCTGCTCGTAATCCCTGTGAAACCACAACTTGTCTTTTGTAAACTCCTGTTTAAAATAATGGAGCCAGGCTAGCTGCCCTCTTAAGTCTTGACGCTTCGGTAACTGTCTTCATATTTATGACATGTATCATCTTATTCTTAACAAGAAGGCAAAGCAATGTTAAATAGTTCCTTTCAGTTAGAACATTGCCCTCTAGGCTCCTGGACTATAAAACATGGGATTACATCTATCCATGTACTGTATTCAGTAGCATTGAATCTTTCAAGTATTGATTGATTCTCTCCTCAGAGCCCCCACGCGTCTCCATCAATGTTGGACCTGTTCTCTCTTTGCAAGAGGGCAAAGAGCAGAAGGTGATTTGTATGGCAGAGAACTACTACCCTCTTGATGTGCAGATAGTTTGGTACGAGGAGGATCCGGCGCTGTCTGGCAAAAGGGTCGGTGTTCCCCTCCCGAAGGCGCTCCAGAACGTTCTGCTGTCCAGCCACAAGCACAATCTGGACAAGACCTTCTCGCTGTCGGCTTTTTTCTACCTCCAGGTTTCATCCAGGCTTCAAGGGAGACAGTTTACATGCAGTGTTTCCCATCAGTCCCTGCGAGTTCCCATTAAAAAGAGTTTCATTCTGAATGTTGAAGGTGAGGAACACACCTGTCACACACACGCTGCTCTGCAGGTCACTCAGCCGCCACACGGGGGCAGCAGAGGAACATCTCTCACAGCTCATGTCTTTCTGTTGACTGTTTCAACTGCCCAGAACCAACCAGCTGGCTGTTCAACCTCACTGTTGGCGTCTTTGTGGTCCTACTGTTGGTCATCCTGTATGTGATGGTGGGCTACCTGCTCTCAAGTGAGTATTGGGATCCTCATACAAACAGCAGGCCTAAATATGAGCAACAGTTTTGTATAAGTGACCTTAAAACACAAGAAAAAAAATGTGTGTTAAATTTTTATGTTGATAAATGAAGTGTTAATGGACGAGAGACCAGTTATCATTTATTTTCTCCACAGCAAAAAGGCGTTCAGTGCAGGTAAGATGACATGGACATGAATCTGGTTTTCCTTTAAGTCAGGACAGTTTTCAACAGGAAACACATCTGAATGTGTGTGTGTGTGTGTGTGTGTGTGTTTGTCCTGAACAGAAGAAGCCATACTGAGTGGTCCAGAGCAGAAGATCACAAAGAAACCCTCCTTTGTTCTTGTCTGAGTTTCTCAATTGTTTCTTGTACATTTTCCTTTGATTTCGCTGATCACATCAACTACTGCTGAAGATAAATGTCTCCTGTGAAATACGTACGTGTGAGCTGATCAGTCACAGAGGAAGTCGACGTCTCTTTCAGTCTGTTCAAGCTGCTTTGTGGACAGAACGTCCTGCACAGAACTCTTTTTTGGAAAGTCACTGGGGATTGTCCAGGAAGTTGATAGATCTTACTGTGTTATTCTGAACAACTGGATGGCACTGACTGCTGTAAAGGAAGCCTCCGTGAGGAGTTCACCTCAGGAGCATCTTACTGTTGACACTTGGTGACACTGCTTATCTGATCCAATGATTTTTGGGGGATTTTAAAATGTTTTTTGAATGGTTTGTTCCTTGGCGGTGCTACACTCCTCCTAGAAATTCAGTTAAATCAGTTCTTTGTGTAATCCTGCTAACAGCCAACAAACAGCCATGCAGGCTAACTAATGGTGGAAAAACCATAGTTATTAATGATGGCTGAATTCCATTTAGTTTTCCGTCTCAGGACATGATAGAGATCATTTTCACTGCAGACATTTGACCTGTCAAATCACAGACTGGTTAATAATGTATTTATCAACTCTGTCTTAAATTGATTGAATACCCTGATGAAGGAATGTAATGAGGTCTGATTTTAATCATTCAAAGAATGACACATATTGTAATGATAAATTTATTTGATAAGGTGTATAATATCTTTATTCTGTCTTTGTCTTTTTCCACGTGTGAGTAGATAATAAAAGGTTGTTTCGGAGTGAGGGATACGTGTTGCTTGTTTTCCATCCGTGCACTTTCTGTTTTAATGTCTTACAGCCGCACTGAACTCTGCACACACAAATTAAATCAAAGCCTGAAGTGAAACCTGCCGCTGACCCTCACAGATCTTCCATAGAACTGTGCTTCTCTCTTCACTCTCTTTTTCTTTTGCAGCTCCTCTCGTTAGAAACACACAAAAACACCTTTGTAAACACACTGAACCTCACTGCTTGTACACGCCAGCTTTGAGGCGGACTGAAGAAGAGGAACTTAAAGTTGAAGTCCATAGAGAGGACATCAAACCGAGCGGTCAGACCTGAGTCCATTTAAGGGATAAACAGAGCTTTACTTGACTGATACCAGATGTGTGTTAGTGTGTGTGTGCTGCCTGAGGGCTGAGACACCGTGTGTGTGGCCCAGGTTTGATCACAACTGTGCAGAGAAGACAAACAAAGCATGCGGAGGCTCGCTTTATCTGTTTAACAATCAAATAGAAATGTATTCCACGGTGTGAAATCAACCGAACTGAAATGTGTAATTGTGAGCTGTGATGGATGTTCGGGGAGGACGACCCACCTGGATCCTGGTTTCACACCACAAACCACGAAAAGCAGACAACCGACGAACTTGAATTAATAAAAAAAGGTGATTCTAATCTACTTAATTGCTTTTCATGGATAACACTTAACCAGGAGACGGGGGAGACAGTACATGCTGTACATCAACACACAGATCAAACTCTGATCAGGACGCCAGGGAAGAAGGAACGCAGTTTACATGACTTCATTATTCATTATTCTTTTCTGCATTTAAGCCATCTGTAGGTGAACATGCAAACACACTGTGAACACACACCCTGGAGCAGTGGGGGAATCGCTGCCTTGCTCAGAGGCACCTCAGCTGTGAATGTTGTGGGAGGAGGAAGTGCTGTGGCTTCACTAACTTCCTGCCGTTCCTGGGGGATCGAGCCGGCGACCTCATCGGTACCGTGCCCACAATAACCCATTGAAAAGTAATTTCTCCAATAGCAAATACTCCTGAGCACATGTTTACTCGTCAGTGCGTGAGGTTCCCTGTGTGCGTCTTGTACCGCTATCTTTGTGAGAAGTTCTGTGTTCTGTGACACCTTCAGATGGCAGGTTGAGGGTTAAGACTTGGCTCTAACGTTTGGTTGGGGGAAGGCATGCAGATGTGATGTTAAGGTCATGAGGGGCTGAGGAAGGCAGTGAAGGATGTCCTCCTCAAGACGTTCACTAGATCCTGAGACCAAACCGCTCACCACACTTAACTACTGCATGCATAATAAAGATCTATGAAGAGCTAGTGGAAACTCTGCTGTGTTTGTCTGAGTGTGTGTGTGTGTGTGTGTGTGTGTGTGTGTGTGTTGGTCTGTTCGCTTTCATCTGTCTGTGGTCTCAACTCTCCTCTCCCCATCTCTTTTTTCCTTCTTCCTCTCTCCTTGCCAGTCCTGTTTCTGTCTCCTGAGTTCAGCCCAGAGCTGAAAGTGCAGCGCTCCCCAGGTCTTTGAATAACAAACAGCCCTAATGATGCTGGTTCACCCTTCTGGCTTCCCTCACCTGAGCTGTTGTGACAAATCTGGAATAACACCAGAATTCTTTCTAACACAAAGGGTGTCTGAAAAAGCAAAGCGGCTAATTGCTATCACTGTTCGCCCATGCAGACCTTGACTTATGTCGTTTATGCACCGAATCAACCCTCAGCCTCTCTGGTGAGGTCAGGCTGCAAGTCTCACCAAGTAATAAAAAGAAAACACGCAGCCGCTCGGGGTGATGAACTTACGCACATGCAGTTTCTGGCCTGGCTGACGACGAGCTCCGACGAGCCAGCAGCTCTGGACGATTCGGGTTTTCATGTTGAAAGAGAGTGAAAATGAGATATGATTTACATTGCATGTTGCAAACCGGCAATTAAGTCCGATCGTAAAACGGTTCCATGTCATCGCATAACTATGCAGCGAGCGTCATGAAGAAGCTGGAAGGAAACAACCCTCTCAGCTTCTTGGTTGTGTTCTGGTTTGTTTCTGTATAACAACCACACAGCAGTCTGATTAATATGGTGATAAAAGAACGTCTGACTGGTCACGGTGGGACTTGACTGGTTCAGAATAGACTTATAATGAATTACAGTCTGTACTTTTACTTATTCGTCTCTCTGTTTGTTCTTATGTGGAATCTGAGAGGAGATAATTGAGACTGAGATGTGTGCGTGCCTGCCTACGCCGCCCTGTTCTACACTTCCCTGTCGGGGGTTAAATGTCATCAGTGTGTGCCATCACACCTCTGCAAGGGTTTAAAAGTGTCCTGGTTAGTTCCAGGATGATTCCGTCTTCAGGACGAAGTATAAAGTTGTAAACTGTTGTGTGTGTGTTGTTGTCAACACAGTCCCAGGTTGTGTGTCGGTCAGGGACATTCTGACGCCCGACCAGCTGGCTGTCAGTGTAGCTGTGGAGACATGAGATCTGTGTGTGTGTGATGATCTTCACTCCAGCACTCCCTGGTGAATGTGTGTCTATTTGCATGCACTCATGTCTTAACGCTGACGCAATCTCGCCGCCTCTAAAACTGGCTTTGCCTTCATTTCGAGCCCCCCCCTCTCCATTAACGCCACCGCAGCGGGTCTAGATGGTCGGGATTACATTTCCAAAAGGTTTCATGGTTAAAACCTGCAGGTCTGACTGAATTACTGATTATAAAACAGGTTTGAATGACGGTGTCCTCTTCTCTGAACAGCTCCTCTACGTACACTGTAATTTAAAAACAGATGTCCAACTACAACCTATGTGGAATCCATATCGGACTCATGAGGAGGTTGTTCTCTCTCTGCTGTCAGATATTCAGAAGGATAATCTGAAGAGGTGAAGGAGTTTCGGAGGAGAAGAAACTGTTTATGATGACTCAGAATGTAAACACTGCTGACAGCGGGATTAGGTATTCATTTGTAATGAGGATGCCAGATGTGTGTGTGTGTGTGTGTGTGTGTGCGTGCTGCGGTTTTATGTCACTGTCAGAGCGATTTCAGCAGCGTAACAAGGGAGAGGTCAGCAGGGCAGATTCCCAGACTGTTAAACAGCAAGAAGCGACGCGAAGGGAAAGACGATCAATACGAATTCTCCCTGCACGTCCGTCCGTCTCGGTGTGTCGCCCTCACACGTACACATGCTCTTGATTTATAGGCTCTCCAGAGTCCTGATAACACTCATCTGGATGACCTCATTTCTACTGCTAGAAGACGGGCGTGTGTGTGCGTGTGGGGGGGCTACTTGTGTTACTCAAGTGATTGCAGAACATCATATTCATATATTACTGAACGATCAGCTCCCAGAAATGAAGCTGACAGCCCCCTGGTGGCCGGAGGCCATACAGGTCATACGTTCTGCCCCTCCATGTCGGCGGATGGAAGGATTTTTCTCAAAGATGTCATTTAAGGAAGTTCTTAAAACAATGATGTTTCTGCAAGTTTTCCTTTTTCCAATAAGTTTGGTTCTAATTAGTTATTCGAGGGAAGTTATGGGATCTTGTTGGAGGCATTTACAGTTCAAAACAAGTAATCTGAACTATAGAATGGAAAAGAGCTGAAGACTTTGGGAAGTATAACACAATATTCTTACAAACTTAATCATTCATTTTCCAAAAAGGGATTTAATCCCTTCAATCAATCATTGCGATTTTCGTACAAGTAAATCATGTGAGCAGTCAAAGGAAGCATTAATAGACTGCAGACGTTGATGTGTTTACTCCCGTCCGTGACTCTCTGCTATAAATCAATGACAAACAGCAGGTCAGCGATACAGAAGTTTACCATCAGATCCCACCGTGACTCAGTGGATGACATCAGCCCTCAAACAGCTACAGAGTGATGCAACGTTCACTTCTGTTCTTGTCTGGCTGAGTGTGGAATTCAACGGGAATACGGGCTCATGAAAAACACAACAGTAACACAACACTGAGCTGGACTGTCAGAGCTGGATCAGACGTAACAGCAGCAGCGTCAACGGCTGCAGATCTGGATCATAAATCTCGTGTTCAGACTCCCAACTGCAAGAACTGTCCGGTCATCATGTTTATGTGTTGGCTGTCCGGGTGATGAGCAGGTAAAGTGGACCGTCAGGGGACGTCTGTGTTTCCAGCTCCTGCAGGTCTGCAGCAGCTGAAGATAAAACATCAGGTCACATATGTTCACTTACTGTTTACTGAGTATTGCTATGATGTAATAAAGTTATCTGTTAGGGGCGGTGCAGACACGTGGACCTGAGCAGGGCCGGCTGGAGGATTCAGTCGTTTGACTGTCTTTTTATTTATACCCCAAAATTAAAACAATCTTGAGCTCGGCAACAGGATTCGTTTGAAATGATAAAAACAACTAACGGACAACAGGGAACTCTGATTGGTGCAGCTGATTGGTGCGGGAACTCGGCCGGGCTGAGGAGGAGTCACGAGCTAATAGAACAAAGGTGAAGATGACAAACTGCCGGAGAGTAAAACAAAAGTTATCATGGGAGGAATGTGATTTCAAACTGAAACAAATAACTTAAAGACAAGAAAACACTTCTCTTCTTCAGGGTCACGCAAAAAGAAATGTGAACCCACAAACACAGTCACTTGGTGAGAGTCGACTGCTCTGGAATAATTCTAGTCCGAACAAGTTAGTGACAGTTTGTTCCTTATAGTGAGTGACTGTAGCTGGAAGGAGCCGTGGCCGTACCACAGGGCTGCCTGCGTACTCATGGAAGTAACTAACCACATTCTCCTCTGGCAGGAGAGAAAATGGGACCGAAAATGAGCCTCGTAGCAGCTGGAGGGAACCACGGCCCAGACAGGCCGACCCGCAGAGGAAACCCTGTAAGTCCACTGGTGAACGGACAGTTTCCCCCTCGAGCTCGTGCTCAGGACGTTAACATTTCATTGTTTCTTACGACGAGGTAGAACATTACAACTTTCTGGTTATATGTTGCTATTTGTTTTTTGAATATATTCAAGCAGCATATTACCAGTGTAGCTGTAGAGAACTAATGAACCACTAACCTCCTACCCGAGAGCCAGTGGGCGGAGCTTCTTTGATGTTTTTACTGACTGTTATCCTGTTGTTCAAGACACCAATTCAACATGAAATCATTTTTTTTGTTAAATGTGAACACTTTAATTCTGATGTAAAATCTCTGAATTATTGTCAATGATTATTATTCTAACCATCAACTCTCCACCTCAGCTGACGTAGAACAGAGTTTTCATCAGTCAAAGATGTGGTTATACAATCTGAATTACAGCAGTGAGGAGCCGAGCAGGTTTCAGTCCTTAATGACTTCAGTTTACCTTCTAATACTTCTGCAGATGCATCCAGATGTGATGGTGTCAGTGGAGGGGTTGTATATGAGAGCAGGTCGGTCTGTTGGCCTTGACGTCGCTTCACCTCACATGTGAGCTTTTTACTTCACAAAAAATTCCCTAAAAATGTTGATCTTCGTTCTTAAAGCCGTGTTGTCGGGGGATAATAAATAATACAAGTGTGTTTGAAGTCAGCAGCCGTTGTCAGACGGTTTCAAAGGTTTCATGGAGCTCCGCTGGCCAGCGGTAATGAGCCGGTCTTTCCAAACTGGGGCTTTGAAAACAAATGCCCTGCTGCTTGATGGATGTTCTGTAGTAACCCTGCTAATTGGCTCTGTTCGTGTATGAGTGTGTGTGTGTGTGTGTGTGTGTGTGTGTGTGTGTGTGTGTGTGTGTGTGTGTGCGTGTGTGTGTGTGTGGATTGCAGAGAAAGAACAACTGATATGACTGAGATATATTTTGGCTGAGTTTGAGTGCATGACATCATCTTGCACTTACGCACACACAAACTCCCTCAGAGTGCGTTCGAAGCTGCTCACAGGTTTGACCTTCTCTGTAACACTTGTTGACGGCCTCATCTTGTGCGCGGTGTCGTTCTCGCTTTGGTCTGTAACTGCACGGAGGAAAAGAAGATGAAATATGTTCTTGTGGCGACGTTAATGCAAAGAAACCCCTCGTCAATCCAAGTATGTGTGTGTCCTCTTCTTTATCCACATCCTCTTAACTTCCCATGGTCCCATCAAGTTCTTGAAGGTCACATCCTCCCCAGCATCCTCTAAACTGTTGACATTAAGGGCCAGTCCACTTCCACACTTATCTAATCCCGACGCTGCTCCACAGTTGACACCAGGCCCAGATTGAATCACCGTGTCTGCTCGTTGGTTCTGACATGCTGCTCTCAGAGAGCACCGCTGTGGGCCGATGAGCTCGGTCTGTAACAGTAAAGTCTTCTGACAGCCCGATGTGTCCCACACAGAAGACAAAGGTACATTTTTCTTCCATGTGAGACTTAAAAAACTTTCCAGCTCGGACAAGGTTTCTTTCTCTGTTAGTGTGCATGGTCATATATGCTAATTAGTGTTCAAAGTCTAACTCAACAAGTTGCATGCGTCTGTGGATCTACAATCTGAGGCACCTCACAAGATAAACCAACAAACCGAGCATCTTGTTGGCTGCATGCTACCAGAAGGAACTCGTCTTCGATTCTTCACAGGTTTCATTACAACCTCGGCTCACTGTCATTAGTCATTGGCTCACTTGCTCTGTTGTTAATGATTGTTTTGCTTTAACTGTGAGGAATCTGTCATCTGGACAAAAGTGTTGGTTTTAAACCAAAACAGGATTTTTCACAAAACCTAAAGAATTTTCTCTCTAAAACGTCCCAACCGGTCGTGACAGAGTGAGCGATCGACATGTTTTAAAAAAACTGTGTAAAACTCTGGTTGTGTTTGAACCATATTTCAACAGTTCAATTCCAGTCAGTTCATATGATGAATTGTCTCTCCTCCGTCTACTATCTTCGTGACCTCAGAGGTCAGTGACTGGCTGAACGTCCATCTCTCCCCTCGGTTCAGGGACATCGGTGCAACGTTCTGTTCAATGTCCATCCTGGCAACTTTATGGTCCAAAGAGGTGACGAGGCCATTTGAGCTGCTCTCCTCAATTTGACATGTGTTTTGATGACCTGAGAGTTAATTGCAAAAGTGCACAGAGGTCATCTGTGCAGTGATCCTGCAGGTTTGGTCGTGCACAGGCCTGTCTGGCTTCACGCTCACGGATACGATTGGTTGGCAACATTAACTCATCAATACACTCTATTCTTTATGAAACAACACCAGCATCTTTAATCATTGTCCTTGCTACATATATATAGTCAGCTAGTTCTGAAGGCATGCTAATGGATGCAGTTTGTAGTCTTGGCATGCAAACGGTGGTATCAATCTGCTTTAGAGAACTCAGTGGTCCTGGTGCCGGTTTACTCACTGAATCATTCCTGGATGTTTGTGCTACTTGTGTCAGTAGCACAAATATAAACAAATAATCAAATATAGTTAGCCATAATACTGTCCTC
Source organism: Macroramphosus scolopax (assembly GCA_901007825.1). Classification (NCBI taxonomy): domain Eukaryota; kingdom Metazoa; phylum Chordata; class Actinopteri; order Syngnathiformes; family Centriscidae; genus Macroramphosus; species Macroramphosus scolopax. Next base: position 74,710 of record CAAKHC010000482.1, read on the forward strand.
CTGTCTTGAAATAAGGCAAGCAAGTCCTTCCCTCCTTGTGGAGTTGTTGTCTCTGACAGTTCCTTCAGTCATAGGCAGAATAACCATGTTGCTGCAGTGGATCAGTGGAAATCCCAAATACAAATGAAGAGTTTCCCTGTGAGCAGCAGTGTAGAACACGTGAGGCGCCCACAGGGCCTCGCTCGCACAGCGGCGGCCTGTGGATGATCCCTGGTACATATTTCAATTCTGCTGTGACTTCATTGCAAGTAATGGATCAAAATGATTCAGAAATAACTGATAACATGATGCTAAATTGTCAACGCATCATTTCATGCCTTGACGGGTCTCTGCGAGAATGGAGTGGTGATCGGAGCGTCCTCAGTCCTCTACCAGGTCCTCCTCCAATGATCAGAGTCTGCATCCACTCGTGACTTTTATTGATTTTGAAGACGGTGGAATGGTTAATCAAACTCTTAATAACTAGAGCACATTCATCACTTTACAAACAAATTGTCGTATTAATGTAATTTGTTTCTACCTCCTCCGGCGTGGCCTCACCCCCGGAGAAGGTAGGGGGTGAGGCTCACAGGGAGTCTTCAGTGCCAAAACACTGAAACAACACGTGCAATAAAAACAATTCTGCTGTAATTGTATACAAAGACAATGAACGTCTTTACCTCCGTCTTTACCTCCGTCTTTACCTCCTGTCTCACTCCTCGGCAGCATGTGTTGTCAATTAGAGTTGTGCTTTGAAACGTCAATGACATCATGACTTGGCTGCCGTCCACGTGGCACTATTAACGTATGACAGGTTCCCATGGAAACTCTGATGTAATGGGGGAGTCGGGGAAGGGCGGGTTGGAGGAGGATGATGTCTTCGGCCTGTTTCTGGTGCGATATGATGCCTGTTAACAGGACAGACAGGAACAGCACTGAGTGTCAGCGGCAGCCTGTCTGTCAACCTGAAGACTCACTGCCTGGCACGATGTGTTACTGGGTCCCGCTGCCGGTCTCCAGGCGGAGACATCACAGACAAGCTGTCCTGAAATAACAGAGGGATGTAAAGAGGAGCGACCCAGCTGGATGACACACTGACTGACCAGACACACACCAAAACATGTTGCGCTAACTGTTGTGCTGATTAGCTTAGCATAGCATCAAGACTAAAAGAGGGGGAACAGCTAGCCTAGCTACGTAATAAGTACAACTTACAAACAACAAATGTGGTCCTGGAAGTGTAAGAAGTTGTCGCTCAACCTTAGCTGACATGAGTTGGTTGGTTTGAGACCCAAAGCCCACTTGGTTGGGATCAGATAAACATCTGGTCTTGGGACGTGGTATGTAACAGGCTCCGAGTGGAACCTGACGGGACTGAAGGAGCTGCAGCGTCGGGTGTTTAATGACATCACTCACAAACTGGTCGCACATGAGAGACGTTAAACCGTCCGCCGCTCAGCCTGCATCTACATCTGCAGGCTGTCCTGCTGTGCAGCTGTCAGTCAGTCAGCTAAACGACTCCTCTATAAATAAGTTAATCCCACAAGATCCATGTCAGTTTGTAGTTGTTGTAGGTTGAATTCATGCAATACCATGAGGTAGTGTTTGGGGTCGGACTCTGCAGCATGAATTTGTTAGAGTATGTTCCCCCCTAACGTGTTGTTGGGATGGTGCACACAGCTTGGCTCTGCTCCTGCATGTACTGAGTGTGTACATACAGGACGTGTTTATGGGAGTTGAAGTCAGTGGTGACGTACACTACCCCCCCCCCCCCCCCCCCCCCCCCCCCCCCCCCCCCCCCCCCCCCCCCCCCCCCCCCCCCCCCCCCCCCTCCCCCCCCCGCCCCCCCCCTCTCTCT
>CAAKHC010000484.1:15293-28976 GCA_901007825.1 Macroramphosus scolopax
GGGTGAAAAATACAGTTTTCTTGTTGCATGACAGATTCCCTCCCAGCCAACCAAGGCTTGTCCTTTAATACCCAGAAACCTTCATGTGGTTTCTCAACGATTGCACATGGGGCAAAGCTGACCACATTGCTGCCATGCTGCTTATTATGCTGCACTGCTCACACTCTGCATGTGTGTTTGCATGTGTGTGCGTCTGTGAGAGAGAGAGAGACTATGTGCACGCTCGTTTGAGAGCGACATCAGTCATGCAAAGAGGCATTCAGTGAGGCTCGCATGTCTTAATTTGTCAACACCATGGTGATGGACAGGAGAAGTTGACAGGAAAACTGTGAGGAGACGCAAACGAGAAACTGATGACACAATGATCCTAAAAGTTATGGTGATTTGGCAAGAGTATTTCCTAAGAAAAAAATCAAAGTATGTAGCTATTTGAGTTATATGAAGTTCTATTACATGTCCTCCATTGTAGTATTTTAGTGTATTTTTCACTGCATAAGATTTCCATCGCTGTTAGAGGCAAGAATAGTTGGATGAATGAGAGGAAAATGAAGGAGGGACACTATGACATGGAGCAAAACATGTGTTCCTTTCTAGTGACCACAAGGACTTCCTCTGTATGACCTTCGTGACCAGCCCTGCATACATAGATTGGATAAAAAAGTGGATGTAGCTGTTGTGACATCACCCTTTGGTTTGTGGACTCCTGTTTTGAAGCTTTGATTTTGTCACACTCTTTTCTTAATATAGTAACCTCCAGTTGCAAAAATAAAACAGCCAAAATGCCCAATTCAAAGCTTCCGAAAGGGAGTCCCCAAACAAGTTGGTTATGTCAATGAGGCTATTTCCACTCTTTTATACACTCTATGATGCTTCTATTCACCAGACTTCTTTTTGCAACCAGTAGATTCCCCCTGCTGGCCATTAGACAGAATGCAGGTTTAAGGCACTGTTCAGACCCGAGAACTAAGTCCACTTCTTTTATACAGTCCCATGCTCATATACAACATACACACACGTATAAACTCACACACACACATTTTTTCTCAAAAGTTCTGACAACCCAACTGAATAAAAATATTTGGATGAGGGTAATGTAATTATGGTATCATTTATAATCGATCCAAAACATAAATGTGTACCAAATAACATTCAACAACAAATAACTTAACAATGCAGAAAGAAAGGAGAGGTTTTAAGTTGGATCCGTGAAAACTATCCATTAGGGTAACAATACCAAGGTCATCATTAACTGCTCTGGAAATTGAGAAGTTCTGTATTAGTGTTTGCAGTGTCATGTTCCCTCTGTGAAAGTTTGAGAAAGACAATAATTTGTCCTTGAGTTATAAATACTATTCATCTTATCTCATTCAGCTCATTCATTCATGTTACGGTGACCTAACCTTATCAATAGCATTGTGTGCATTGTTTCTAACTCATTCATATATTGCACCGTTATCACCAGCAGGCAGGCACCAGATAAACATTATTGGATTTTTGCTGCCCTCTGCTGTCCAACGTTCAAACATTAAAAGAAATAGTCTTATTTTTCTCTCACCAATGAGCATAATAACGAGATTAATAAAAAACTAGAATCAATAAAGCAGTCTTCTTTAACCATAACTAATCCAGATATCCCATAGTGCAGTCACTCCAGTTTATTTGTGTTGTTATTGACAGTAATTATTAGTCTTGTTTGTACCCAGACGATTGACATAAATATCATGATACAGTGTGTAATACTTGCATACTCATCCGAATTACGGTCAGACCCTCCAAATATAGAAAGGAACACTTGCACGCAAACACACACACACACACACACACACACACACACACACACACACACATATTCACACAGACACCTAAACAGCTTTTTCTAGCTCAGTGTTTAAGAATGTTGGTCAGAAAGCTCTAAAAGTTGTCAAATGGACGATTACAGTCAACTAAATAGGTCTAGAATGTGTGTGTGTGTGTGTGTGTGTGTCTGCAGCCTCTGTGTGTGTGTCTGTAGCCTCTGTGTGTGTGTGTGTGTGTGTATGGGTGTCTGTGTGTGTGTGTATGGGTGTCTGTGTGTGTGTGTGTGTATGGGTGTGTGTGTGTGTGTGTGTGTGTGTGTGTGTGTGTGTGTGTGTGTGTGTGTGTGTGTGTGTGTGTGTGTGTGTGTGTGTGTGTGTGTGTGTGTGTGTGTGTGTGTGTGTGTGTGTGTGTGTGTTTGGACAGGAAGTGGTGGCTGGTTTGAGGTCTTTGGCAGGAAAGAATAGTATATATGCTGTTGCTGTGACTAGGGCTGGTCACATCTCAGGCTTTGGGTTTTCTGACACTGTGGAACCACATCCCGCCACCCTCCATCCTTCATCCATACCTGCCCTGCAATGTTTTACAGTTCATCATTTTATCCATTGATTTCACCCTCCACCATCCAGTCTCTCCCCCTCGCTTTTTCATTCATCCCACATCCAGCAACACCCCATTCCTTGCCCAGTGGCATCTATATAAAATGTTTCCTTACTAAATGCTGCTCCACCCTTCTCTTTAAACATTAAACGCTGCACAACAGCGTGACCACAGGAACTAAAAGGCCGTGTTTCTGTGCTGTTTACTAGCCTGAGGCACACCGCATCCCTCTTATTCACATCTGGGCCTACAGATATCTGCATCCAATGAGAGAGGGACCAGTGATAATGCCACAGTGAGGACATTCTTCAATTACAGAACCGTTTTCAGATTTTATGAAAGCATTGATAAAGAGTCAGGAAAATTTAAATGTTAAGTTATTCCTCATTGGTGCAGATTCAGAACGTTGGATATAGAAAATAAACCCACCATATTGCCTTGAAAGGCTATCTCATAATCTGTTGCTGGATACTGTAGATTATTGTTTAGGCCAGTTTATGTCAGCAGACACACACACACTCTTCTGATGAAGCTGTTTATCATTAGGTGGACAAATTCTTTCCACATCAAATTCTGAATCGATCAATTAATAATGGAATTTTGCAAATATCTCAGGGTTTGTAAGGTACAAAAATAAACAAATGTATTGACTGAGAGGAAATTGAAAATAAACAAATACTACTAAGTCCCTCCAGTAGATGTCAGCTTTGTCAGAAAAAGTGTCACAGATGCAAATGAAACCAAAGAAGGGAAGTGGGTTCTTGTTGAGTGTATTATTATTATTAATTAACAAGAATAACTATTTCATACATGCACCTTTTTTATGATTGTAATCAGGGCTTATTCCATATCCTTTATGTTATCCACACATTAACCGGATCCGATTTTTTGTTGAATTCCTTAAACACTTTATAAAATCACTTGCATAGCACAATTTCAAAATTATTTTTACAGAGCCCCTTATGTAACCATTGTAGCGCGTATAAATATAATTAAAAACTATTTAATTCCTTATTTAAAGTGACGCCATGACTTGATGATCTCCTTTTAACATGTTATTATTCTGTGCATCTCATATAATACTTAATGTGAAGCATTTTTTTTAAAACTACAGGCAAATTAATTATGAATAGAGGGGTTACTTTCTGCTGAAGGGATTACTAATAGAAACAAATTGTATTTATGATTATAAATACAGTAAAAACGTAAAACAAAACAATACAAGTAGTTATACTTATAGTTATACTATAAAGTTAATAGGCTACAATTAATTAAAAAATAAATCGCCTTGCTGGGAGGATTGGGGGCAACTTCTCCCCTTGCTGCTCCCACCAGCAACACCACCCGCCACCCCCCCATCCAGGAGCGCGCATGCGCAGACGAGCCAATCCGCTCTGCCAGCTCAGCTGACAACAGCTGCAGCCAGATGATGATGGCAGACCCCGGTAGCAACGAAGAAGTAGCTGTGATCGGTAATACCGACATCACTTCAACGGAATCAGAGAACAACATCATAAACACGGTCGTATTTCTTATTTTCCTTCCTGTTTAACACTTTCGGTTTCTAAAACGGATGTTTCCTGTACCTAAAACAGGCCTAATCGATGGTTAGCTAGCCGTAGGTGGAGTTAACTATAACATAAGCAGCCACAGAGGTTTCCTGATGTAATTTAATGAAAACGTGTTTTACGTAATATTTACCCATCTCTGTTCACGTTAAATCTATAAACAAAGCGTTGCTTTTGATAACAGTCATTCGACGCTATATTGTACCTGCCCAACTTTACTCAGAACGTTAGCTCGTGAGCTAGCAAGTCCAACGTTACTGAGCTAACGTTTAACTAAATAACGCCAAGACGAAAGTTACGTTTGACGGTACTTTAATTATATTGATTTTCGTTGTAAATACATTGGTTAGTAGTTTGGGAAGCAGACACAGTGCCTTGTCTCGTGACCCACACAAGCCTGTCATAACCAGGTGTGAAGAAGCACAATGTTATTGTACCTTCTGCAGAAGAAAGTCTGTCTGACTTTACACACACCTGTCTGTTCACCTCATATAATTTAATGTCATTGATTTTTACGATCCCATCCATTGGCAGTATCCATAATCCTCCTTAACTTACACTACCATTTCTGGCTTTGTAGATGGTGGAAAGAGGGACATCGCTGTTGAGAAAATTGGAGCTAAATGTGGCGGAGGCTGAGAAGAGAACTGGGAAGAACACCGTTAACATGCAGGAAACCTACACCGTCTACCTCATAGAAACACGGTAGGACTTAAACATGAACATATTCAGTTATTCTACTATTTCATGGCCTTTCATTTTCAACTTCCTTGTGATCAACAACTTCTCAGGTTTCTATGTTGCTGATTTGATTTCACCCTAAGTTGTTCTTCCTGCAGGCCAGCTGAAGCTGTCTCTGATGGGGGTTTGGTGGCCACACCTGACTCTCTGTGGAGACGCTACAGTGAGTTTGAGTTGCTCAGAACATATCTCCTGGTCAGCTACCCCTTCATCATTATCCCTCCACTACCAGAGAAACGAGTGAGTAATACGCAGTTTGAGGGTGAATGTTTATGAATTTAAATTAGATATCTAAAATATTTGTTAGGTATAATTAATTAATACTTGACAGTTTGGTGTTTACACTTTTATGATGTTTATTCAGTGCTCACTATCTTTCTTTGGACACTCACACCCTTATCTTGGTTCTCTTTGTAGGCAGAGTTTGTGTGGCACAAGCTGTCAGCAGACAACCTTGACCCAGACTTTGTTGAACGACGGAGAATAGGCCTGGAGAATTTCCTGTTGCGTGTTATGTCACATCCAGTCCTTTCCAAAGACAAGATCATCTTCCTCTTTCTCACAGAAGTCAGTATCCGAACAACAACGATTTTTCGTTGCAGTCTTCCATACAAGCGCCCCCACTTACAGCATAACCTCAGTGCCATTTGATACACCATCAAACTGAACATCTAAAATGTATTTCATAGTCTTCTTGTGGTCTGTAGCGACATGCTCAGCACCTTGTGGTGTTGTATTGTACTGCCAGTGTCTGTATGATCCAGGATGGCCGATAACCCAGTCCGTCAATCATCTTTCTTTAGGAGAAAGGATGGAGAGATGCTGTTTTGGAGACGGGTTTCCAAGACAAGGTACAGTTAAGGGATCTTCATTTCTTTCATTCATTTTTTGGATGTGTGTTTGTATCCAAACTATTTTTGAAACATTCATTTAAATCAGTTTTTCTTCCCGAATTGATTGACTGAGAATAATGATTGTTTTGTTATATTCATATGGATTGTTGTCACACCGGATCATACCAAAAGCTCCTCTTCATAGACTTTTTGCTGTGCTTTTATTTAAAATGAAACCCCTTCAGTGTAAATATATTTATGTTCTGTACCAGGTTGACTCCAGACTAAAGTCGTTAAGTGCCATGTTCAGAGTGAAGAACCCTGACAAGTAGGTGCAAAATCCACATACATGTTTCTTAATTTTTTTGTAAGAAAAGCAGTTGATAATTCGTAGATTGAATGAAATGAAGATGGCAAAACAGAAAGTGATATTTATGGTAATTGCAGACTTCTTTCCATACATATCAGGGTATGTCTAAGACCAAATATCCATAACAGAGTTTTCAAAGAGCTTTTTATTCTGGTAGAACACAAAGACTCGTTGAGATACAGACATGCAGAAACGGTTTCAGCTATTATCCATTTGTCTTCGTTAGGCGATTCACAGGACTGAAACATTACAGCGATGAACTGAACGCGGCCATCTCTCAACTGCTCAGGGTGCGAGCGGTGAGTACTGGCTTTCACACACAGACACACACAAACACTCACCGGCCACTTCCTTTGGTACATTTAAACAATCTATATAATCCAATAGAACAGCTCTGCCATTACGTCTGCCTTAGTGTACATGCTGCTTCGGCTCAGGTTTGACCAGTCATTTGCACATCGATAAAAAATTGTGTTGTGGAGAAGCTGAGGTGAAGGGGGGAGTAAAACATAAGTCGAGAGAGCTGCATCTCAGAAACAGAATCTAAATTCATATTTCATCAGCATTGACTAGCTGGATCGGAGTTTCACTTGCCAACCTACATCACCAATGCCAGATCAAACCAATAGGAAGATTTTATGCAATAGCCCAGCTCAACAGATAGAGGGCAGCAAACAGTTTGACAAATTCTTATCAGTACCATTATTAGCTTTTTGTGGAGCTTTCACGTTCTTCTCATGTTTTTCCTCATTATAAAGTGTGCTGACTTGTTATGCATGTGCAATACGCTGTCATGTTGTTACAACAGCAATGCATGCCTGCACATACTATTTCTCTGACTGTGCCCATGATAACAGATGGTCTTTGTTCTAGAGAGTGGCGGACAGGCTGTACGGAGTCTACAAAGTCCACGGTAACTATGGCAGAGTATTCAGGTGAGAAGCACGTGTTTGTATGTTATTGTGTTTGGTTCTATATTGACACAAAATACATTTCCAACAAAGAAAAAGTTCAAATTCATTCGTATCCACAGCATATTGAACTGTAGATAACTATATTTGATCAATATAGTTGATATTGAATAACATACAGTTGTTTACATCATGCTGTATTTCCTCAATATCTTATGTTTCTAAAGGGATTGTCCTTTTTTGACTTAAATCTTACATAGCTTAAGGAAACAGGAATATCTTTACTGCATATAGTATTAGGATGGTTTTTGCCTTTGCTGAGATTTGCTGAATAACTTTTAACTTGTATTAGGGGAATTGTGTATTTTGGGCTTTTTTTAATGCCTCGAGAGGAATTGGATGGTAAAAATAAATGATTGCACAATTGTGTCCTTTGTCTTGCATGTAAGAAAAAGTCTTTAAGTTTGATTGCCTGAGTTGAAAAATATGTATGAAGATTTACAATTAACATGAAGTGGACCTGCATTGTTTGTCTCCAGTGAATGGAGTGCTATAGAGAAGGAGATGGGAGATGGACTACAGAGTGCTGGCCACCACATGGACACGTAAGTTGAAGACACATACAAGTTGTGTGAATAGTAGTCATGTACCAGCCATTGCACTGCATCAGGCCTCTCTCAAACACGTCCACACACAAAGCCTCTTTGAATTACATATGTCAACTTGTCAATGACTTTGTGTGTATGTGCCCAGGTACGCTGCATCAATAGATGACATTCTGGAGGAGGAAGAGCACTATGCAGACCAACTGAAAGAATACCTGTTCTACACAGAGGCTGTCCGGTAAGTGTGTGTTTATGCATTTAAAAAAGTGGAACACATATCTATATCAGCCTTCATAAGAACATTCAATCATCAACTCCTGATTAAAAAAACATAATTCTTTGCGGTCACATTGGCTGACAAGGTCAACAAAAGTATGACGTTTGGGTTACATTAAATCTCACCCAAATCAAATTAATATTAAGAGATTATACATCCGTAATCACCTTATATTAAGAAGTGTTTTTGATTGTTAACATAGCTGGCCCTGGCCTTTTTTAAGGCAGTGCATAAATTATCAGAAGGGGGACACTTCATCTGTCCTTCCCTTTAATCAAAGACAGATCTGGTTCAGAACAGACAGAATCAGTGTCAATCCAAACATTTTATTGCATGTTAAAAGCATTATCTTTCAGCAGAGCACATCATCCGGACTTTCTGATAAACAAGGTCTAACTTTATTTTTATACGTTGTATTGATATCATGATATCTGTTTTCCTCTTTAATTCTACAATCAGGGTGAATTTGTGGTGTGATTTAGTTTTTATCTACAATATAAGGTGTGTGTTTGTGTTTCTATTAAGGTCAGTATGTAAGAAACATGAGTTGATCCAGTATGAGTTGGAAATGGCAGCCCAGGACCTTGTGCATAAAAAACAGCAGAAAGAAGAACTGGCTACCGGGGTAACACATTAACACCCACATACTGGCTCATTATCACTTTCTTCTACATCTGCACATTTATACACAATCACTGAATTAAATCACTGTGCACGTATTTATAACATCCTTGAGATTAAAACATAACAAATACAATAGCATTATTATTCAATGCTAATTCTGAGTTTGTTTGTGTGTGCTTGTGGGTGTACCCGTAGACGGTGCGCGTTTTTTCTCTGAAGGGGATGACCAGTAAACTATTCGGCCAGGAGAGCCAGGAGCAGAGGGAGAGCAGGCTGGCAGCCCTGGAGCAGAGTATCCAGGAGGGAGAGGAATCACTCAAGGAGAAGAACGCAGAGTGCCAGTAAGCTCAACACCAACTAACCAGCCTTTCCAGTCTTTCCCCCTAATTATACACACTGGGACAGTGTGGATAAGACACATTGCCCCAGTGTGTTTTATATTAGATTGCATGCCGATGAGACAGACAGCACAATTGTGGCTTCCTGATTTGAGCTCAGATTCACGCATGCACAAGCGTCGATAGATTGAGCGGCAATTGTGCCCCCCAAACATGGCCGCCTTGAGTCATGTAAAAGTTGCTTTAGATGTCGAGTCATATTTAACATCCTCGGCACTCAACTGAGTTGTGCCTTTTACTTCTGATGAGTTCCCAATTGACGAACATCATGGAAGAGGCGGAAAGATGTTAGAACATGACGTTGACGGAGGAAGCAAATGAGAAAGAAGGGGGGGGGATCCTTACCTGCTGATCTACAGTGAGTCAGTGTAACACTAGCGGTTAGCAACTACATTTTCAAGTGCTGTGAGTTCAGGCGAAAAGACGGCAAGTTCAAAACTCTGCTGGCCTGCCACGGCTGCAGCGATTGTTTGTAGTCACTGACATGACAAGGCTGGTCCTCCGGTCGTCTTCCTAATAATGTTACAGCACCGTCCCTGCCATCATGTCAACACAATTAAAAGCCTGTTATTTCCACTTGTGCCAGGAGAGGCCGCTGTAATAAAATCTACATTATGTTACTTTATATACTCACACTATTTGTATGAATCTTCATCAAATGAGCAGCATGTTTCTGTTTTGTCATCAGAGAGTTTGTACAAACAGCCTGGGACGACATCGAACGTTTCAAGGAGCAGAAGGACAGAGATTTGCGTGAAGCACTAATCAGTTATGCAATAATGCAGATCAGCATGTGTAAGAAGGTACGGACATCTCTCCGGGAGTTTTTTTTGTTTTTGCAAGGTTGTTTGTTCTTATGTTTCCTGGTTCAAAAATGCCAAATTCAAGTCTTTTTCTGAAATAAACTTTTGTTTTTGTTGTGTCACTGTCTCAGGGAATCCAAGTGTGGTCCAATGCCAAGGAGTGTTTCAACAAAATGTGAGCCACTTTCCAGGCACTCACCGTTCCTTAGAAATTTTCAGACTGGGACCATCAGCCAACCTTTAAAACGCAGTCTTATGGACATGGACCATTGGAGTGGAAATGCTGTTTGCTATGCTAATGGAAGTTATTAAGAATGATTCTCTGTCTCACTTTCTCTTTCTCACACGCAATGAAAATCTGAATCATTCAGTGACTCCTTCCAATTGTCAAAGCAGTATCCCTCTCTTGGAACTCTGCTGTAGTTACCGTACTGCTGCAGGTGATTCAAACAGTTGTACAAATTTCGGCATGTCCAAGAGGAATTATCTGAAAATCCTGCACGTTTATTGTATAACAGTGACTCACTGGGAAAAGCTGTTTTGTATTTCGACTACAACCCAGCGCTCGAGTTCTCTCCAAGTCTGAAAGTACAGAAGGTGACCAGAGTGATCATTAATATTTAGTCAGGAGAAGCTGCACTTTTTAGGAGGTGGCTCATTTGACCTATGTTATAACTGGTACGTCTTCTTGTACTTTTAAAGACTCTTCAAAGGTTCTACTCACGTGGGGGTTTCACTCTAAATACACTGCAATTGATAAAAATGAGTTGAAGCATAAGGAATGAAATACTACTCTTGTTATTATTAGTGCTAATCACCAACATCAGTCTTGCTTTCAGTCTGATTTGGACCAAATCATTGAACTTTTATTTTGAATAATTGCTCTGCTAAGAGTGAAGATCTTCACTGCTTCAGTAATTCATACTGACATTTGTTGTGTTGTGCTAAAAATCAGATTCCCTCATTAACGTGTCACCATTGTAGTTACAGTCTAGTTTTTTTCTTCCTCTTTAGGGTTTTTGAATGATTAATGACGTGGCACGATCAGATCCGTCAAGTCACCAAAGCAACCATAAATGTTGGAAGCAACACGTATACAGTTGAACCTTTTATTTGCTCTCAAGCTAAAAGGTTTTAATACAAACGTTCATTCATAGTCAAGAAATGTTGTTGGACCTGCTTATTGTCGGTGTGCCAGCGAGTTACCAGCATGCCATCAAGTCATGCCAAGTCGGAGTTTATGAAAAGATATTGACCAAATAATAGAAACGCTTAACTGCATACACATTGAAATCGTCACGCTTCCTTCACACTATCAGTCAGAGATGTCAAATTATTGCAAAAATGGATCATCTGAAAGTTGTGCAGAGATTTTCTTTCAGCAAATCCTAAATTTCCAGAATGACCAGTTTAATAAAAAAGAATTATATTTTGAGCCTTTATGTATGTTTTTATAATTAATTTGTTGAATGGGAGGTTGTCTTTACGCTTCTGTAATCATTGTGCTAAGACACTAATAAACATATTTCTTTTTAAAGATTCTGTCATCTTTTTTTTTATACTGAATAATATATAAAGGAGAGAAATACAGACAACAATGATACATTGTGCTGGTTTCACACCACAATTATGTTTAAACAAGCTGTTTCCTTGTGAAGAAGAAGAGGACGAGACAAACTGACATTAACTATGCACATACTAAATATCAGACTATTGTAGCGTGCATCATGGTAACAGCCTTAAGCAACGAGTTTTTTTCCATGATGCTCTTAGAGTTTGTTTAGGAAAATATCCTGACTTGTGTGTAGATGCTGAGACTAGTCCTTCATTTCACACAGGACTATTTCATTTTTTATAGGGTTTTAAATTTGATTCTATGTACACGAGGGCTGAATGATGTAAATAAATCATTGCTTCTTTATTGCATTCAGTGGAGCAATTATGCAGATGATTATGTGACTTGTGGGGTCGATGCCAAGTTGCATGTTCCCATACGTCTAGAAAACTTTAAGACATTTCAGTTTGGCACGCAGGTGGTCTAACAAGGTGGCAAGGAGAGGAAGAGAGGAGAATAGTGTGTGTCGTGGTAGGAAAGGAGAAATCTTTCCGGATCCTCCTACTGGCTGGTTTGGTAATGTGTGGTTTACTCAAACATTATTGCATCATGGAAAACCAAACCAAACCTTCCATTTCAACATCCCATAAAGGTGTGTACTGCTGTGTTAATATGTATGAAAACAGGTGTATTATGTCGTAACAAAGTAGTATACATAAATGTATTGCTTTCTATGAAAATGGTTGCAGGCCTGGGAATACTGATGGAAGATATAATCTAAAGTCAATAGCAGATTTTACAATCAAACGTCTGTTGAAATGTACATTTACAGCAAAAAGGTGTGAACACATTATAATAATGCTCCTTCACTGTAGGCAGTTACTCAATCATCTATACATCTATACTGGTGATAATTCTGGATATGCTATCACATTTTTTGGACTCGCTTCACGCATTAATTTGAGTTGATGAACGATTATAGGAGACGTTAATCCAGTATTGATCAGTGAGGAGAGTAGATGCCTCCTCGGCACCGAACCAGCCCCTGTCTGCCTTCCTGTCTGTTCGGCAGCAGAGACCCGCCCACCTTAATAAACACTGGACCTTCTCTCTTCCAATCGAGACAAAAGGAGCGGACGGCGGAGCTGAGCTGAGCATCCGAGCACCTTGGAAACGCCGCGGGTTCGATCACACGCGCAAAGAACGCACCGGCACATCGACGCACACTCGCCCTCCTGGTCCACCTGGAACCCGCACGCCGGCCACTTGTCCTGTTCGAGCGCCGAGGAAAAGGTAGTCTGAGCCCCGGTTCACCCACCGTCAGGACGCCGTGTTCCCATGATGTCATACCTGTGGATTCTGCTATTAGGAAGCCTGTTGGCAGGAAGCGCCAAGGCACAAGGTAATGATTCATCAATGATATCTATCTATCTATCTATCTATCTATCTATCTATCTATCTATCTATCTATCTATCTATCTATCTATCTATCTATCTATCTATCTATCTATCTATCTATCTATCTATCTATCTATCTATCGTCCGTCTGTCTGTCATCTTCATCTCAATGTCTGTATTTTTCCCTCCTTTACACCCCCCCTCTCTCTATGTGTTGTATCCCCTTTCTCTCTGCCAGTCTTGTTTCATTATTACCCATCCATTCCTCTATCTCTGTGTGTGTGTGTGTGTGTATGTGTGTGTGTGCTGCACGTCAGCCCAATTCACCTGCAGCTGTTTGCTAATCTGTCCTGATTGACTGGAGGAGCTCATCCCTCCACATCTTCATCGTAATTGTTCGCAGCCCCCGCTGCAGCCCAGACACGATAACTGAGCGAGGTGTGTCATGTAATGTGGCAAATATTTTAGGACACGAGTTTGAGCCCACAGGGGTGTGGTGGGCCCATTGTCTCTACTTTTGTAACGCTCTCCCTCTTCCTCTCTTTCACCCATCTGTCCTCCTCCGACAGTGAGGTTCGTCCGTCAGTTAGTGGTTTTCATGAAACTTGGTGTCGGGGTGGAGCGTTGGCCAACGGAAGAACCCGTTACATTACAGATCCTGGATGTTTTTACATGTACAGTAAATATTAAATGGATCTTAATGAAAGGAAATTTGAGGGACGATTTCTGTTCATGTGTAGGATTTCATGTGGATCTGTTTATTGAAGAGCGAGCTATTGGCTTTCCTTTCTATCTGTTATTTTTCTTCTTCTTTCTTCTTCCTCACCCTTCCCAACAGCACATGCGACGATTTCAGATTGTTCAAACATGCAATAGAAGAACAGAAGAGAGCCGAGAGTACTGAGGAAGTGACAGGCAGAGGAAAAAAACAGTGTGGCAGATGTTGGAGTTGGATGAAAGGAAAGTGCAGCCGATTGAGGGGCAAATCAAAGAAAGAGAAAGGGAAAGAGGAAGGGTGAGAGAGTATCAGTGAGCCTCATCATCATCATCGATGCAAAGAAAAGTCTGTTGAACGTTAGTGCCCTTGGATGGGAAATCTCACTCTACCGGTTACTATTTATGACCAGACAAACCACCAGAGAGGAACACACACTCACACACTCACACACTCATGTGCACACAGTTTCCTTCCTTTTATTTCCACAC
>CAAKHC010000485.1:0-14088 GCA_901007825.1 Macroramphosus scolopax
CGAGAAAATCAAACCTTCGTACACTAGAGACTATAAAAGTCAAAGGCACACAGAGACGTTTTTTTCAGGAGAGGTGTAAGCAGAGGACTTACATTTATCACGCCTGGCATTTAACGATTTTAATGCAGTAAATCATGCAAATACAAGCAATTTATGGGACAAAGATATCAGATGTCTGGATTGTGAGTCTGTGTTATTGAGGAAAGATAAAAGGGTAAAGTTGCAGAAAACTACCAGGTGCAATGTGTTCTTTTCATTACATTTCAACACTGAACATTTCACACAGACTATACTCTGGGTGAGAGACGACTACTGAATGGTTAGACTGTTTATATTATGACTCTGATATTGCTAATTTAATTCTTCATCTCATCCTGTTTGATTCCAAATAGTTTCAAGTCATTCACTTTGCAGTTCAGTTAGGGAGCAAAACATTACAATCCAGTAGTGTTAGGGTACTTAATGCATACATAAAAAATGTATTTATTTCTCAGGAAGACCAGTAGATTGGAGTGGGGATTATAGGGATTCAGTGCTGATGAGGCATTAAGTTGTTGCACTGAGGCCTAGGTCAGTAAGCCACAAGATGCATTATGTTCTTGCACACGCCTTCCTCATCATGTTCAACGTGAATACCATCAGTGTAATACTCTCGTGAGAATCAGAGTGCTGTATAAGTAAATCTAAAGCAAATGCATCTGAGAAAATGGAATAATCCTTGAATAAAGCACAGCGCTGGATTTTACCCCATCACAATGATGAAATATTGATAATGTCTTCCTTTTTTAGCCTAATGACATCCTAATTTAAAACAATTTTCAAATTGACTAGAATGGGGATTTTCTTAATGCTTTTCTTAATGCTACTCAGAGCATTCTTATGTTTAAGTTAAAACTATAATGAAATATCTCTAACAAATTTAAAAATATAAATTTAAAAACGGTTTACTACAGGACCTGAATTTCTCTTTGTGTACCTTTGTACATCCATATATCGACTACAGAATCCTCTGGTGTTGTTGTCACTATGTCCAAGATAAACACATTTTTGTGCTTTCCTTTGTCTTCACTAACCAACCATTTGAAAATCTATTAGATTAACAGTGTTGTGGTTGAAACACACTAGCACTGCAAACCAGTAACAGTATTTCCAAAGACACAAGCCTATATTCTGCACAGTGCAAGAATCCATCGACTCATGAATGTTTGACTTTGGTCCCAAAGGACAGGCCTGTTCTCCCTTTAATTTCTATCATTGGTATAATCCCCTTTTGAAACCCTTTTTAGGGTGAATTAGAAAGGCCCTGCATTCAATGAGATGAGTGGAGAGAAGGGGGTGGGAATAATCACAAGGGCCTAGCTGTCTATGTGGATTAGAATGGGAAAGAAAATCCTTTCATCTCAGATCTGTTCTTCCAAGCTAGGAAACATGTACGCACACTCGCATGCACAAACATAATGCAGCAAACCTCAAATGCATACTGCTCACGAAGGCCCGCCGAAGACTTCTATGTTGTTAAATTCTTTTTGATATACAAAAAGGTTTTTTGTGCAGGCAATATTTAAAGATGTTTCAAATGGGAATGATAGGATACCCACTGGATTAAAGAAAAGCTTGTATGAGAGCTTTGCTCTTGAGGCTGACCTCAAAGTTTGGCTCTTGGGCAAGACACAGAGCAGTGCAGGGCAGCCACATGATCTAATTTGCTTCTCCAATTTCTCATTCTGAAATGTGGACTGCTGCTCTATTTTTGGCAGGGAGCTTTTGGACATCCAGCAAAATGCAACGAGGGATAAGCCCCAAAAACCTCCTCAACCAGAAAATATCATGACACCCCTAAACAACCCCATCAGACGGATAAGACAATTGATTAGCCATTCTGTCCGTTTGTTCAGTTGTCTAGTTGAATGAGGGTTTAACGGTTTAACCGTTCTCATCCCAGGTCGTCAAATCCATAGTGTCCCAAGCAGTGAAGCTTTATTATGTACAAAGACACCCTTTTACATCAGTATGAAATGCAGCGGGCTGTTAAAAAAACACTCAGGACATCTGCTCTGGTGACACTGGCTGCCGTGTGGAGCCCCGCACCAGCGTCGCACGGCTGTTCATGGCAGATCACCCTCAGATTTTTCTCTCAATGGCAAGAAAACTGACTGAGCCTCTAATCTGGAAATAACCACATTGGACGTTATTAATGGAACTCTTCCACATTGTAGTGTATTAACACCGGAAAGTCAGAGGCTTTTTAAAACAAAAGCAGTTGGTTCATTATTATTTTACAGAAAGACAACGACATGACACAGCGCTGACAAAACATGAAATAGACTGAACCTTAAACTAACAAAATGAATCAAACGGATGACTGCTTGGCACGGCAGACGCGAGGTTCTCCTGCTGTTATACAACAACAAAGGAATAACTGCCGCATAGAGGAGCAAGAAAGGCAGGAACTCATTTTTATCCAACTAAGTACTGGTTATACTAAATAATTAGTATTTAATAAGACTCATTTCATAGAAAAATTAAATGGGTTCATTGCTTTTAAAAAAGAGGCAGCCAATGTTGGTGGACAAGTCATGTTGCATACTGGCTGGATTCCTGAACACAGTGTAACTACCCAATTTATTGCAGGAGGCCTTCAGAGTCAGGAAACATTATCATTTTGAAGAATGTAACTTTCAACATTGAATTGCTCTCCTGTTGAGATCTTCCACTTTTTACAGAATAAATTACTTTGAATTCAATAGTCCACAGACAGATGTGTGTAATTGTTTTCTCTCAAGGAGACACTTTAAGTGAAGTGATATTCTCAGGCCAATTACAGATACAAACTCACAAGGTTTTGTAGTTCGTCTTTTGGTAAGAATATAAAAATAAATATTACTTTTCTAGTCAATAGGTAATAACTCTTCTCTTCTAGTATTACCTCATGTAGAAGTGGGCTGTAGCCCAATAGACAAACTATGACAATAAACACAGCAGCTCCAAACCAAATTCTTGCTACACATCCATGTACACAGAAAGATTGAAACTATACAACATGAAGCCCTTTGTTCTCAGAAACTAGAGTATGTTTAGGTTCCGATGAGCTCTTCATCTTTATTTGTCAACCAAAACAAAACAGAATCTTTTTGACTAGTTCATATTATTAAAGAAACGCCCCAAAAAGAGAGTGTGGGAGACTTCTATCCATCCAACTAAAACATCGAGCTCATAACACAGGACTTCGAGAGGATGTAATGTTTGGGAACAAGGAAACCTTCTCAATGAAGCGAGCTGAGGACGTAATGCAAAAATGTTCTGGAACAAGTATAAAACCTTCCTTTTCCTCACATTCCATATGAAAGGACAAACAACATATAGAGGTGAACAAAGAACAAGGAATGGTGCACTGGGTCTGGGGGAATTTTACAACAGAAACATAAGCGATTTACCGAACCTGTTTTAACAAACCGTCTGAAAGCAATCCCCTTAGAATAGCATTAGGGGGGAGGGCAAGAAACGTAATCCTCTCTGTAATCACTCTTGCTCAAACACTGCTCGCTGTTAACTTCCTCTTTGTTATACTTAAAAACATTCACAAGCAATTAAGCTCTTGGAGTACAGTTTGAATTTATTTTCATATTTTTTGAAAAACAGTCCAAATTTAATGATGAGCAAAAGATTAAGGGAGGATTGTTTCTTGAAACACTCAAAACAATAAATACAGTGCAACACCAAAGACACAAGAGGGAAATCCCTGGAATTAGTGTATATCTACCACACTAAACCTCCCAATGCTTAAAATTCTATGCTCATGCCAAAACTACTTGTAGATATGTCTGCTCTCTGTGAAACAGCTTAAAGAAATAAAACAGCTATACCTTTGTCCTCTTTTCAGCTGGCAAACAACAATAACATTCAGCATTCTAACAACATCTAATAAGAAAGACAGTTGTACCACAATTTTATGGTTGCAGCATCATCTGACAAAAAATCGGAATACAGATTAATGACAAACGTAATAGTGTGAGTTGTACATATTGACACTTAAAACGAGTGCTCATGGTCAAGTTACAAATAAAAAACTGGTTGTCATCTTACTGCCACACAGCCCCAGGCTGTGCTGGAGAGCTGCAGTTACAGCCAGCTGGGAGATCGGCTGGTTCAACCTCCTTTGAGCCCCAACTGCTCTGTTCTCAATTTCACTGTTTCAAACATGTATTTTTCAACATTGGCGCTATTTCCCCATCTGATGAAGAGCATTTCAGCAGAGTTTAGGAGATCGCGCATATGAACATCTGGTAACACAGCAGTTATCAATTAATGTAATAATACAGACATTTTGCGGAAGACACTCTGCCATCCGACAATCTTATCACAGAAGAAGGCTGGTTCTGATGAGATCCAACCATGACCCGGATGGTCTACATTTATTTTGTAATGTGCAGAGACAACGTTTGCATATTTGACTAGTCACCAAAACAGAAAAGAACCTTTTCTATCCAATTAAATGTGATTAATTTGGAAGAGGCTGGTATGAACTCACCCTTATTTAATGGCTAACAACGCCCTGCTCCTATTTATATGAATTGGAAGCCTTTAATTGAAAATGTAATTGTAACCTGGACATAAAACTGCATGAACAGAATCACCACCTTGGCGAATTAGCCTCAAAACAAGGTTTAAAATTGTTAAACGTCTTCTAAGCATGCAGATGGTTTTACAACGACTAATAGCTCAATCTAGAGTGACACTATGTGATGCCATCAGCTGATCCCACAGTAGTAGTTATCATGTGTTTATACTAAACAACATTTAAATCAGTTTAAGCAGGTTCTGATCATGTGTTTTATGCCGCCAGTTTGATGTTGTGAAATTCCACATCCACCTGTTACTTCCTGCCACATCAGTTGAAATTTCCGCGGACCTCAGAAAGGTCAGGTTGTTACAGTGAGTTGGGTTGATATGCTAAAGGTGGAGCAGACCATCGGTTGAGGGGCTGAGGGGTGCCATTTAACTGCCATCTTTGCAATTACGCATTTCCCGATTCAGTATTCCATAAACAGTTTGAATGTTTTTGTAAAGCTGTTTTTGAACAGTTTTGCAACGTTACTTTAGCTTGAATGGAGTGCTGTAACAAAAGATGTGTTCATAAATGTCCTCAGTGTTGTGCGACGTACTCTGGACACTGCAAACGGCAAGTCAGTACAAACTTTGAACAACCACTTTCCTTGCTGGTAGAAATTTCCAGTTGAGGGGGGAAAGCCACGTCTGCGCCACCCCACCGTGTGGGTTTTGTTCTGCTAATCAGACCACATGCCTCAAGGATTCAGGAATCCAAGAGCTCTCAGCCAGCTCCTCTCATACCACATACAGCTGCAGCAGCCTGTGACAAACTATTCAGTGTGTTGAGGGTTAAAGAGTCTATCCATTCATAATACTGTTCAGCTCTCCCTCCCCCACCCTTAATCTCAGGCAGTTCTTTCCCCGTCTCATACACCAGCTCTTACCACTTATTTGCCTTCTCTCCTTCTCTGTGTATCTCCATCTATCCTCTCCCCACCCAAGAAAATTGTATTGTCTGCTAGAGAAAACTTGCGCCAATCCTTGAGATTGCTGTCAGACGATCCTACTATATTTTATATTGGTAAGTATGAGTTAAAATAATGCAAAAGAATATCCAGTCCTTGCATTCCACTCGCCTTTGTTTTATTCTGTGGTCCATCTCTGCCTGCTAATATTGCAGCCAGGCTCTCCCGTCCCACAGCTGGGCTCTACAAGTGTTCCACTGCATAACTGAATGTGGAAAAGTATGTGGGTGCACTGGTGAGTTAAACTGACTTAAACCTACATTTGGCAAAATGCACACGTCCACTATCAGTGTTGTTAAAAATGTTAAGTTAAAATGACTAACTTTATCAACAGCAGATCATAAAAGCTTTGCTTATTAGTGTGATCTGCATTAGTACTTGATGATGGGCAAAAACTATAAAATGAGAGTAGGTCTACACAGAGTTTTCTCTCTCCTCCCTTGCTTTTATTTATCTCATCTTATTTTGGTCTGTTTCTTTCCCGTTCTTCGTTACCCAGGACTCCTGCTACTCATGCATTGAGAGGTGAAATGAGGCACGCTGGAAATTTGCAGGCTGACAATGGAAGACAGCTGCTCTTGCTGCATAAGCCTTTCATGAGCTGAATTAGTTGTACAAGCCCTTGCTCCCTTCCCCCCACATGCCTCCCTCATAGCAGGCTGATCCAGACACAGCAACACACCTCGTGGAAAGCTTAGTTGAGAGGGAGGAAAGACAAAGCATGACAGGGGCTTTGTTTGACAGATCTGTGATTGCTTTTTGCAAGTAGCCCAACATGTTTTGTTTACTTATAGAAAACCATCACATGAATACGAAATTAAGATTTTATAGTTGTGTTTCACTGAGTGACAGACAGTGGTATATTACTTTATTTTCATTAAAAGGCAAAATTAAGTTTCTAAAATGATCCTTATTTGAAAATAAGCCATTACCTTGTGTGCCAAAGGGCTGAATTCCAGGAGTTTTAACAGATTGCAGATGCTAAAGCCCTGTTTTTACCATTAATTGGAAATAAGCCGAAATGGAAAGGGACATTTAGAATAGACTCGGTAAACCTTGAAGATGTGAAGTATTACATGTTTGTCTGCTGAAAAGGTGCATGTCTGGGACAAGGAAATACACATTTTCCACACAGAAATGTTATTACTACAATTACATTTGTCCAAACAGCTGTTCACTCAACATGTCTCCTCTTGACATCCTTTCAAAAAAAAAACCTTTTGTAGTGGGGTGTTTTTATTTTGCCTACAAGCTCAAAGGTTTTCACATTACTATCAAGTCAGGGCCTAATGGCAGATGTGGAAAACAATTAGTGTCAAATATTTTCTTCCTGTGGTGAGAGACTCCCTAAGGGTGAATGTGTCAAACAGGCAGAGTCAACAGCATGGAATCACAACCAATAACTAAAACGAGAGAGACAATACTATAATTTATCACCTGTCTGTGGAATCGGACATTGATAAGATGATTGTGCTGTGTTCCAGTTTAAAAACATTCCATTGTTGAAATTAATGACTCTTGTGACAGTTGTGATTAAAAAGGTCAAAGTATTTCAATTCTAATTAACCATTTTTTTGCTCAGCCCTACAATAGATTCGACCTAATACCTGCCCTACTTGAAATACATGTAACAGGATAAATTCAGTGTGTGTGGGCTGCTGCTCCCTTGCGTTGCTACATCATGGGGTGCTCACGTATTGACCCTTTTCTTGCCTCTGTGGGGTGTGGAGTTCCATAGAGGGAGACCATGACTAGAGGCGCATACTTGTGGTAAAGCTTCAGTTCCTTTGTGCTAAATATACTAACCATCACCAGGTGAAGAGCTGAGAGAGACTGGGTCATTCGTGCTACAGTGAATCACTGTCGTCTCTGCAGGTACCAAGTGGTATTAGGATACTAGACGGTGTCGGGGTCTGTTGGACTCGGGGCTGGTTCATTTGCCAAGAAATAACACACTAGTAACCGTCAGTCAGGAAGAGGCAAAGAGAAAGAACTCAGCCTAGAGATCCCTCCACTTATTTCACAACAGCAGCAACACAGAGTGGTGGCTGAGCTCTTTCATTTAAGTGCAGTCGTTCTCCTTCCTCTCCTCCTTTTTCAAAGAAACATTGCCAAAGTAATTTTCCATGAGAGGAGCTCCATTTATCAAGGCCAGTGCCACATCGAGGTAGCTGACGGATGCCTTACTCCTCCAAATTTGTATAATGAGAGGTGGGAGAGTGAGACACACTCTGGAGGTGGTTACCACTTGTGCTAAGGAAGTAAAGATGATTTATTCAGTATCTGGGAGCAAATGCTTTGGGGAGTATTAACCTAGGATGCAGGCAGTACGACACCATCACTCCTCATCCATGGAGAACGAGATTGCTAGTGAAATGCCTACCCATTAATGTCGTGATGGTGCTTGAGGTAGGACAGCTAGTTATGTTAAATTAATAGCCAAGCTGTAATGACAAATTCTGCTAAATTTGCCAATCCACCTCCCAAACATTTTCTTTTAACAATGCTGCTGTATTTTTTCATCCAATTATTCATAACTTGTAAACAATCTATAAAAATCAAACATGTTGAAATAGAATAGTTAAAAGATCTACACTAGCTTATGTCCTTATCGTTTCTGTCACATCATTAACCAAACAACAACAACTATTTCCCAGTTTGTCGAGGCAGCACAAATCCTACCCTATTATTTTCATTAGAATAAAATAATGAGCCTCACCTTTGAACTTAGCTTTAGCAAGGTTGCTTGGAAAATGACTTATAACATTATAAGAATATAATTAGTTAAATGTGCAGGAGTACATATTATCAACCTAACAATGGGTTGGATCCATCTTTACAATCACTGTGTTTGACCATTCTTCCTTTGTTGACAGTTTTATCCATGTTTCGGGAGGAACAGTGACCTTGGCATTGCCACAGTTACCCATGAAGTGTAAATATAGCAGAGCCTTTCATTTGCCACTCAGTCAAGATGCCCTTTCTACATATTTCTAACACATTCCTTCACCGGAGGCATCAATCAAAAATTCAGCTACAATTTATATGCGCAGCATCATAACCATAATTGTTTCTGCATGTGTTTAAGGATAGTTCGCCAGCTAGCTGACTAAAACTGTAAATCTCCTTTTACATTCAGTTTTGTCAACCGATCCATGTGGTTCTCTCTTGGAGATCAAAATCTCAATTGAAATACATTATTCTTACAAAGATTTTCATAACAAATGAGTGCAAAAAGTGTCCGTAGCGTGTGTAAACGACTGGGTGCCCTGGATTTAAGAAATCAGACTGGCTTCCTCGCAGCCCATCCCCCAAGCCACTTTCAGAGAAGCAGGAAAAACGACAAGGGCGTGCTTTGCACCAGCTCCCTCCCCCACAAACTGCTCCACCAGGCATTGCTGGGGCTTGTGGGATTAAGAATGGAACACGATGACAGACAAAAACAGTCCTCAGCACCTCCCTGCTCTGCTGTCTTTTATACTGTGCGAGCATGAAACGGCTGGTAGGAGCAATACAATAGACACAGTGGTAGATCAACTCCATGAGTGAACAAGATAAGTATGTGTAAATAGCTACATTTTGAAGATGACATAAGACATTAAAATGCAAGACACTTATTGATCTTCCAAAAATGAATCAAGCCTCTCTTGTCAAGAAGCACCACTGTGTGGGTTATTTCCTGTAGCTGGTCTCAGCGTCATATTGGTCATGGGTGCCCTAATTCACCATGTGGTAATGAAAGAGAAAACAGCAGTGGGTCTATTTATGCATCATGTCAGACAGCCTAAGAGAAAAGAGTGAATCACCCAGCCTGGCGTAAGATATAAACCATCACAGTACAATTTCAAGTACCCTACAGTGATCTCTCCTGTTGTGTCCTATTGTATTCATTTAAACCTTCATAATTAAATAAATCCTGGAGTTTTTCAACTGTGATTTTCGCAGGCAACTGCAACTCAAATCAACTTTGGCTGGCGTCATGAAATTAACTGAAAACTGTAGTTAGCATTAATGTTGCATTGCAAACACTGGGCTTCTTCAAAACAATAATTTAAATTGGAGGAGTCATTCACATTCGTTTCTCGACTAAATCATGTTACTACAAGCAAAATAACTTGGTTCCAACTAGTACGAACACTACTACATCATTCAACCCCCACTTTGTGGCTTGTACTATTTCTGCACTCTCTCAAAATCTGTTGCTGCAACTGCATTTCCGTGATCATTCTGCATGTTGGCGAGATGTCATGGTCATGATAGGTATTTTAGAAACTGACACATTTCTGTCTTGCTGTCGAACCTCCATAAGCTCTCGTACCCACACCCCCTGGCCATAGGTAGGACGGATTTATGTGTGAAACACTGTATGGATTAAAATAAACGCAAAAAATGTTAATTTCTCGAATAAAAGATTATTTCTTGAGATAATGGGCATATAATTAACATGATAAAGCACCTGATTAAGAATGGAGAAAGCTTCAGAGCAGACAGCAACGCAGTGCTCGCAAGGCTACTGCCTTTTCAGACACCAGTGTCTTCAATAACCAAAAGACGTGTCACTGAAATAATAACTTTGTAACACAAAACAAATCCATGCAAAAATTTAAAGTAAGAAAAATAACTTACCTTTTCATTCTTCACCTTCTTCAATGTCTTGCATTCACTATTGCCATTTTCTACCTCCTCTGGTTCAGTTTTCATGGTCAGTGCTGGTACTATCCCAACTGGTTCAAGAGCAATATTCCCCATTTGATTCGCTTCTGACAAGTCTGTTGATTGCGTGTTCTCAAAGGACGTATTACGACTATTCCCCAAAGCAACTTGGGCTTGAGACACAATATCCTTATCCGTAGCAGCGATTGCCACAACTGGGGATCCATCGGTTTTGTCCTTCTTACCTTTTCCACCAGCCCCTTCTTTATCTTTTTTACCGCTCAGAACACCTCTGGAGGCTTTCCCCCCTTTTTCTATATTCTTCCCAGTGGTGGAATTGTTGCCAGCAGCGCCTGCACTTGCTGCTGTGCCTGTTGGCTCCCCTTGAGTCCGTCCTGTAATTTCTTTCTTGCCCCCATCTACAGATGAAGCTTTGCTACTATTGTCTTTAGAGTTCTTACTGCGCTTGTATTTGGATTTGCTTTCCTTGCCTTGAGTTCCAGATACAGGACTAACAAACCTGATGTTGTCAGGCAATGCTGCCACTGCATTGGGTGGTGCCGCCATGCCTTCCTTGGTGCCAGACATCTCAAGTTTGTCTTTCTCTAAGTCAGCGTCAAGGTCAATTATCAGATTACCAACACCGATATCCCACTCATCCCCGCTGTCGTAAGTGTCCACCGCATTAGAGTCCACACCTTTCCCGCCTGCAGTGCCACCACTTAGGGACATTTTAGTGCCAACGGCCCAGGATTGCCTCAGTGAGGTCCAACACCCTCTCAGACGGTTGGGACTCAGGGGCAAGGGTTGGAGAATCCTCACGGTCTACGCGTTTCTGTCCCATTGAACCACATTTCGCTCTAGAAAGAAAAAAAGACAAGAGTTATATGATCTGATCATTCAGACATAAAATAACAGTAATACAGCTCTCTGACTAGAGAACAAAGAATTTCACTGAGAAAACAATTGTGTTTATGGGCCAGTAATTCGGAGATTACCACTGCAAAAACTACGAAGATGATACGTTGACATGACATCACTGCTCCTTGGCCCGCTCTTCATAATCACTTAAATACTGCTTTGACGGCCAAGGCGGCTCACTGTTCTGAATGACTTGCTCTTTACACAAGGCACTTCTGATAGTGTCACTGCCAATAAATAAGGAACTGCTGGACTAAAACAACCCCACCTAGGTTATGGAGCTGTGCCTTTTTAACTCAAGAGCACAAAAAGGCCATCATTGCACCTTATGGATATTCTAAAACAAACTTATAGTTGTTTTGGGGGATTCATATTAAACATTCAGGTTGTGGTCAATGGTCACTGGTGTCAATGTTGATTATCATACTGCAGTCTTGAAAATGAACATGTGCCATAAGAAAATCTTCTGCTTTGAGTTCTGTGTAAGCAAACTCCTAAGTAAATATTTAAGAGTCACACGTGTAGTTCTCATCACTCTTTGTAATAATAGTTTGAATGGAAAGGACACATGAGCACAAAAGACTACAGTGGTGTTAAGTATATAGATCAATATCACCCTTTATCACCTGAAACGCCCTGTTATTAGTCTTTGTACTACAGACACCCGGCTAACTACTCAAGTAGTGGCAAGCATCAAGGCCCAAGGAAGATCCCTCCAGATAAACTACAAATACCTGAAATGCAGAAAAATCACCTGCTTGTTACTTTTTATGCAGCTAAATTAATAACTACATTCTCTATTAGATATCTGAAATATGTTCTTACTAGACTATCAATATTCAGATGGTGGAATGTTGACCGTGTTATGACAATCATTTAGATCTCTACCTAACAAACGAGCCTTTTCCTTCAAAATGTGCCTTGATAGTACAATTAATTAAAACAAGAATGGAAAATTAAGGAGGAATATTCCATATCAGCTTTTTTCTGGACACCAGCTTCAGTTCTGGTGATTTGTATTAGCAAGTGCATTTTTATTTTACACAGGAAATTAAGGCCCAATAAATCTTAAATGAAACATCTGTGTGTAATCTTTCAGAATAAATACTGATCGTCTACTCTTCCAGGCTGGATTTGAATTGACAGTCATTTTGCACTGTGTATCCATTACTCAACTCTCAATAGCGCTGCGTAAATTGGCAGCTGGATCTCATAATAAAGGGCTCAGTTGAGGGGCCGTTCATATCAATGACAGAGGTAAAACTGTTGAACTATCATTTGATCACTGTACTTGCTTGTTCCTCACAGATTGCTCCCCAGTGGAACAACAGTCAGTGGCAGGAGATGCAGCTGTCCCTGCTTGACTGGGTAAACAGTCAGGTCTAATTTGTCCAACACCTCAACAAAAGAGAGGTTGTAACTCTATCGGCAGTTGACCTACTGTACTGCCCTAAGCTGGAACTGCAACACAAGCCCTTTTGAAAAAGCCTAACTGAGGGAAATGTCCCAGTGAGTGTCCCGTTGAGTGAAAGGCATGCAGGCTGTGCAACTCACAGAGTGCTTGTCCTTTTTCACAGATCTACTTTCGCTGGTTTTCTATCACACAGGCCATATACGGGTGAATCTGCCCTTATAGTGCAGAAAAACACAAGGGAAAGGAAATTGTTCGTCCATTTTCCAATATGAACACAACCTCATCAGCATTGGCATACTCGCAGAATTTGCTGCATGACAAAAAATTCTGTCCATAAAACAAATAAATGGTTCGGAACGACATTCTCAAAATAAGTCTAATCAGACACAAACTACAATGCAGGACTTATGTAGTTGGTTTTGCTCACTGTTTGTACGTAGGACACACAATTAGTTGATCTAATGTAGGCTGTAAAAACAACAGACAAGGACAGTGTCATACGGTGATTTTCCTTTATCTTTTTAAATACCACTGTGCAAATTTCTAAGCTCCTCACATATGGATTGTTTACAATTGTTTTCATACCATTGTGTGACGGATAACACACAACAGATAATTATACCTCATTAGAAATTCTCATCTCAGTCATGACCGACTTTTTCCAAAAAAATGACAGTAAGCAAGTGTCAACATGAAAATCTCAAAGTGTGAATATCAGGGTTTGGACTATCTTGGTGTGTGATAGTTTATCCAAAAAGCATTACAATTTAGTAACTTTAGGTATTGAAATCACCGTATTCTTCTATCTTAAAGCATGTTCAGTCATTCCTACAGATTAAGAATTTACCCTTGGTGGTGACGGCTCGCACTTTGGGTGACAGCCTGTGACCATAGCCGATCTTGACTTCACTGTGGCACTAAGTATGTTGATCCAGTATCTCCTCTACTGACAAACTTAAGCATAGCTAGCGCATAACACTAATGGATCTAAAAAAAACTAAAGCTTCCCAACAACTGTTTATCCCTCTAAAACCATCTGTGTGTTCATTATATGTACCTAACCTAGGGCACATTCAATGTAAAAATGATGTGCACCAATTTGCTATAGTTTAGAGGTACGGGGAACAACATGTTTACTCAAAGCAGTGTGACATAAGTTTTGAGGTATGCTTCCCCTCATTTGGTGGGTGTGTCTCCGGACTGGTTGAAGTTAACCCGCAGTAGTTCATCCCTTCACCTGTCAAGTATTTTTAAACTGGTTTTTAAGCTGTTTTCCAAACAATATCAAAAGATGACTTCTCTTCTGTATAACAAACCATCTAGTGCATCAAGTTATAATTATCACCTTTTAAGGACCAGTTCAGCACCAGGTTTCTACAAATAACAGGTGGTTCAAAACTGGTTCAAGAACATGACTTACTTGAAAACACAAATCAGCAAAGGTTAGAGATCACAAAGACCATCTGATTTGTTTACAACTCACTCATTAACAATGTCATGAATATGGGGTTATATAGCAACTGTGGC